>ML661883.1:12290625-12427046 GCA_007570785.1 Antilocapra americana | reverse complement strand
AGGTAGAAATACTCCTAAGTATTTTATTCTTTTTGTTTCAATGGTGAATGGAATTGTTTCCTTAATTTCTCTTTCTGATTTCTCACTGTTAGTATATAGGAATGCCAGGGATTTCTGTGTGTACATGCATTTTTGAAAGTAAATCTGAGAGACTCAGCCTGCCACCTCTTTGTGATTTGTTAATAAGCTCTGAATATTATCTAAAAATTTTTTATTTGGTGTTTGCTTTAGCAGCCTGTATACTAAGATTGCAACAATACAGAGGAGACTAGTACGCCCCCTGCATAAGTATGACATGCAAATTCATGAAGTTTTCCATAGTTTTGAAATCTCTTGTGTGCTGTTGGTAGGAATGAAAAGTGATACAGCCACTATGAAAAACAGAATGGAGATTCCTCAAAAATTAAAATACCATGTGATCCAGTGATCCCATTTCTGGGTAGATAGCCAAGAGAACTCAACACAGGGTGTCAAAGAGTTATTTGCACACTCAAGTTCATTGCAGCATCATTCACAATATACAAGAGGTAGATGTGACCCAATATCCATGGACAGATGAGTTGATAAAGAAAACATGGCATATTCATGCAATTAAATATTATTCAGCTTGGAAAAAAATTAAAATCCTATTACATTCTACAACATGGATGAAACTTGAGGTCATTATGCTAAGTGAAAGAAGCCAGTTTCCCAAAGATAAATGCTATATGATCCTATTTATACAAGGAATCTAAAGTAGTTCAACTCACAGAAACAGAAAGTAAAATGGTGGTTGTCAGAGTTTGGAAGCAGCAGGGGATAGAGAATTGGGTATAGAGCTTCAGTTTTGCAAAATGAAAAAGTTTTAGAGCACTGTGAATGTACCTAACACTACTGAACTGTACATTTAAAATGGTGAAGATGGTAAATTTTATATGTGTTTTGTATTATGATAAAAGAAAAATTGCTAATTTAAAGATAACACTTTCCCTGGAGGGCACAATAATCTTTAGTTGGGGAGGAGTCTGGAGAGAAGTCAAGTAGCTCTTTGTAGCTACTCAAATGTGAGCTGAGGACTTACTCTTGTTCCAGTGTTAGCAAGCTTCCCCCTACCTATGGGCCTATGGATTCCTAACCTCTCATATATGATTCTTTAAAGCATTCATGTTTGGGTCCAATCCAGAGATTCTAATTTGGTCTGTAAGTGACCTGGATAGTAGGGTTTCTGAAAGATCCCCAGATGGTTTGAATTATAGCCAGATCTATAAAAGATCATTTGGATCAGTGGTTATTAAATTATGAAAGGCTAAAAAGATTCTCTTTGGAGTTTGTCAAATTATAATATGGACTTCCCAGGTGGCGCTAGTGGTAAAGAATTCAACTGCCAATGCAGGAGACAAAAGGTGCAGGTTTCATCCCTGGGTCGGGATTTCCATTTCCTCTGCAAGACGAAATGGTAACCCACTCCAGTATTCTTGCCTGGAAAATTCCAAAGACAGAGGAGCCTGGCTGCAGAGTACATGTGGCTGCAGAGATTTTAACGTGTCTGAGCAACTGAGGGCACAAACTATATGCTCAGTGCTCCTCTATTCCCTTCCTCACAGCCCCAGCCCCAGGTAATCCTATCATCCCCCTCCCCTACCAGCTGGAGAATTTCTAATGCCTCTTCCAGGTAAAATATACCCATGATTACCCTTTGCTATGGAAGAATTCTTCTGATTAGTGGATTGGGCTGAATTTTATATGAAGACATTCCTCACACCCCTCGCCCAGTTTTTTTTTTTTTTTTAAACCTTAGTTATAGGGAGTTGAGTTCATCATCAACTGGTTTCTACTGATATTGGTGGAAAAGTTTTTGCCTTGGCTGTGTATGTACACAAAGCCCACCCATCCTTTTAGATCCTCCTCAGTCAAGCCTCACAGTTGAAACACAGCATTTAGGTTTAAAAATAAACTGTTAAACTATACCAAAATTCTTTTTTTTTTTTTTTTGCTTTTACATGGTTTGACAGGTTTTGAATGATTTAGGAGATGATCTGAAGAACAAAGGGATGAAATTTCATTGAGTTAACATTTCTGCAGAGGAATTAGGTCTTGCCAAGGGTGATCTTCTTTGTCTTCCAAAACATCAGTGGTATAAAATCAGAGGGTATGCAGACAATCCTAAGGCGTTGTAACTGTATTATTAGGGTGTGCTCATTATCAAAGAATACCAAATAGAAACAACTCTTCACATATTCAGCCATTTAGAAGCTAGCTTATATACCCATGAAATCAGAAGTTTGGCAGCACAGGAAATGAGATTTGACAACTTAATGCTGTCTAATATTAATTAAACTTACTATAACTCAGTTGTGTTTTTTAGATATTCCCAAGCAGAATACCAGAGAAAAAGAAATAACACTAAATTTGTAGTATAGGTATAATTTAAATAGTCATACATGTATTTATAATTATGTTTTCATATTATGTAATGTAAATTGTCATATATTCGAGATTTCTAGAATAACTGAGTAGGAGGAGTGGATATGCCAAATTAATAATTTCCATGACATTGGTTATATAGGAAAGTTAACATGAGAATATACCGATACAAGTGTTTTTCATATAAATACACATTTTTCTACACTGTGAAGAAGACCAGAATATTGCTATATACCTTACCCAATAAGCATTCAGGAGTGGGAGCAATTAAAGCGGCCTAGGATTTTATGAGGCAATATCACGAGGAAATGGCTGCCCAGCTGTGTTCTAAACTGTGTCTAAGAGTGACCAATACCATTACTGTGGAGGTGTTACCTTGGAAATGTGTCCAGGAACACACGAAGGACAAAGGATGATAGCTGTCTTGGTGAATATTCACTGCATCCAAATCCTAATGGATTCCTCTTTTTGAAGATGATTATATATGTAATGGAACTATCATTGTCTCTTCCTCAACTGGTATAAGCCTGTAATATTTAACACAGGGCAAGAAACATGCCATTTCTACTGAGCAACCCAATTTATATTACAGTTAGTCCTGGGGATATTAAGATGTTAATGTTTAGGGATTACTGAAATACATAAAATTAAATCAACGTTCCCAGCATTCACACTAGTATAGCAGACACTGACACTGGTCATACATACAAGGAAAAGTTAGAAGTCAAGGCCAAAGGGGCAGAGAACCTGGGTTCACGGTCCTAGCCATGCTGTGAAGCTTACCTCACAGAGCTCATGTTTCATTAGATAGAAAGTAAGGATAAATTTGTACATCATAAACCAGAAATGTCAATACATTTAGTGAGGGGCTTTGAAAATATACAGATTCTGAAGACCTAGCCTGTAATTTTTGTATAGAGTGAGGTCTAAGAAAGTGTAAGTGTGAAAACTCCCCAGAAAGATCGCTGCTTTCAACCAAGATGGAATAACAAAGTTTAATAATCCCTATGAGATGGGAAACATATGAGGTGAGTCTTGATATTACCCCAGACTATTGCCTTGAAAGAGTTTTCAGGTTTCTGGCAGGAGGGGCCCAGTGTTGGTCTCCCTGTGTTGGAGAGATGAACTTGCAAATCCAAGAAAGCCAAAGTGGCTAGAGTTTGCAGAGTAAAGTGCTACAGAGAAAAAAAAAATACAGAAAGATCTCTGAAAAACTGCAGAGGGAATGCCTGTTAGTCTTCAGCTGAGTTCTGACCAGTGCATGCATGTGAAAAAACCATACAAGGGCAGGGAGAAAATGCAACATTAATTCTTGATAAAAATCCTTCGGCAAACTAGGAGAAAGGGGAACTTAACCTGATAAAGAATATGTGTGAAAAAAAAATCTTGCACTTAACATTATAATTAATGGTGAAAGAATTATTTCCCCCTAAGATCAGGGCCAAGGCAGGGATATTTGCTCTTATTTCTATTCAGCATTGTATTACTGGTTCTAGCTGATGCAATTAGTCTACAAGAATAAAAATAATTACATCTAGATTGGAAAGAGTGAAATAAACTTGTCTTTATTTGGAAGTGGTCTTATTGTCTATGTAGAAAACTTGATGGTATTTACCAAAAAAAAAAAAAAAAACCAATAGATGAGTTTAGAAAAGTTATGGGATATAAGATTAACATACAAAACTAAATTGATTTAGGTATATTAGCACTGAGTATTTGGAAGCGGCAATAAATGTCATTTACTGTAGCATAAAAATAGAAAGTACTTAGGGGTAGATCTAACAAAAGGTGGATAAAATTTGTACATTGAATTATGAAATATTGCTGAGGTAATTTTTAAAAAGACCTAAGTAAATGGAGAGATATACTGTCTATTCTTTGTCTATGGGTTGGGAGATTCAATACTATTAGACATCAATCATCCCCAACTTGATCTAAAGATTTAACAGAACTCCAAAATTCTAGCAGGCTTTTTGATTGAAACTAGCAAGCTGATTTTTTGTTTTTGCAATGAAAATTTTTATTCAGTCCAGAGTGCTGATTAAATCCTACAGTTTTCAGATTTCTTTTGTTTTGCCTTTTTAAAAATTTTATTTATTTTAACTGGAGGATAATTACTTTACAATATGTGGTTTGTTTTCCCAAAAATCAACATGAATCGGCCATGGGTGCACATATGTCCTCCCATCCTGGACTGCCCTCCCATTCCTTCCCCACCCTATCCTTCTGGGTTGTCCCAGAGCACTGGCATTGTGTGCCCTGCTTCATGCATGAAGTTTCTAACAAGCTGACTTTAAAGTTCTTATGGAAATGTAAAAGGATCTAATTCTAGTGAACAACAGCAAAGGACTTTGGAAATGAAGAACAAAGTCAGAGAGCTAATTCTACCCGATGGGTAGATGAAAACCTGACTAGCTCGAAATTATATTCTGAGGCAGACAACTAGTAATATTCTGAAACTGTATTAATCACTGTTTTCTTATTTAGCGAATGACTAGTTTGATGAACTAAACAATGTGCTGGAACTATACGAGTTGTGGCTTAGTTGCCAGATCATGTGAAGTATGGGGCATGAGAGTAGGGATCACAGAGCTCTTGTTCTAGCAGAGCCCATATATCTTAAAGTACACATATGGAGAAACCATATTTACCTGCTTTCCCTTATTCATTGTAAGGAGTAAAGCCCCTAAATATGTCTAAAAAGCACAAAATACCAAGCAGCTCTAGACTTGTTAGCATCAATGCAGGTCTTTCATAATGGGTATTTGGGAAGGAGAAAAACAAATTATTGTCCATTCTGGGGGAAAAGTGTCCAAAAGATGCTCAAAGTCTGGAACACCAGTAGGGTGCAAAAGCTTGGTGCTCAACTCTATATCTCCTTGGGTTGAACATTGATTCAGAGGAGCAGCATAGGGGAAAAAATGAAAGTATAATATAGGTACATACTAATTAATACAATTAAACAAGACTTTTATAGTACTTTTTACTAGCTCAGCAGATGTTGGGCTTTACTGGTGAGTGGAGGATTAAATGAAACAAAAGCACATGCAGAGCATGACATACAAACTCTGGCACTTAATTTAAGAATATCATTTCAGAAATATATGTGGTTTTCAAATAACACCCCTTATTAAAAAAAAAAATTAGAATTTAAGAGAGTAAAACCTTTTCCTTCTGTGAGCAATATTGTAAGGCAGGCACTTTGTTCCATTTCCACTATTGCCATGGTTACCTGGAAGCTCAGAATCAATTATGAAACAGAGTTCTCACAATTCTAAAATTCCTATCAATTTTTAATCAGATTTATCTTTCCTTTGGCACTAGTTTTCTGCTTCAATTAACTTTCTTTAAAATGCCTATTCCTTTTTGGAAAGAGGGAGAAAGAAGGAAAATGAACAAATGAATAAAGAAATATATCTATTCACATTCATTCAATAAACATGCATGAAATACTGCAGCAGATCCTATTTAAACTCTGCTTGAAAACTAGCCTCGTTATATTATAATTAAATCCCAGGGTCTGTGAATGTGTATGCGTGTCTATCTTGTATGTCTGTGTCTACCCTGAATCTGTTGAATCTCATTCTTTAGGGACATTGAGTCAAAGGAAAATCCATCCTTTTTTGGTCAAGGAGGATGAGGCATTAGTTAATTAAATTCCCTGTAGGCGTCTTTCGTGATGCAGTAATACTAAATCCAGAGATAAGTTGTCTTGGCAACTGCTTTGGAGACTGTTACCAGCCTGCTTTTTAGGCTTGTGAATAAAGATATTTGAGAATGTAAATCACCAGCTGAGGTCTAACAGATTTTATTCTCACTCTTCCAAAGGAACTGGACACTAATTGATAATACAGTACACGTTCATTTATGTTTGAATACTAAAGAAAGGTTCATAGCTCAGTCTTTGGATGATTACATATATTATTCATGCTTTCAAAATGTAATAAAGATACATACTTAATATCAGTTTTCCAATTACAGTTTATGACCAAGCTCAGTGATGGTTATAGTTTCTGGCAGAGATTTTTAATTTTCTTCAAATGCTTTCTTGGGATTCACAAAGCAGCTTCAAGCATAAACATGTTTAGCTTGGGGGAAAGGGAAGGGTAGAAATCAACACACATGCACATGAAGACATCTTTATGCAAAGTTTCTTCCAGTGATGAATCATGAAGAAACTGACAATAGTCCTATTTTTCAAAATAATTTCTTCTTAATTAAAAAGTCCTTTTAAGGTTCCACAGGTACTGGAGAAACTGGCTACTGAGCGAATTTGCGAGCCATCAGTTTTTTGACTAGCTAATATACAGGGATGTCCTTCCTTAGCACTAAAATAATATACGCCCATAAAGCCATTTTTACCAGATAATAAAGTAATCCTTATTCTCCACTGAATTCTTTTTTAGAAATCTTGGATGTTAAGCAACTATGCAGAATTGAAAGGGGTCTAAGATCATTTGGCCCAGCCTCTTTCCTTTACAGAAGAGGATACTAAAATTCACAGAAACCCATAAACGTGCTGGGTCTGTTGTAATTACCATTAGGTCACGAGTTCTCCAATGTGACCAAAACAATATAGAAGGTCTTGGTACTGTGGTTTTCTCTGCATTTATGTCTGCCTAAAACAACCTTTCATGATATGCTTTTCATCTCATAGAGATAGTACGGTATGATTTAAAAGATTGAACTGCTGAGTCATGTAGCTCAGGGTTCAAATTCAGATTACTTACCTTTTTAAAAACAAATCTAGCCTCCGTAATCTTGATTCTTATATAATTGTTGTGGTCAGGCAGCAGTTGCCCCAGCAATAGAATACATGGAGGGGTTCTATCACCTGGAAAGTGTGAGGGTGACAAAGGAAATTTGTGAGAGGCTGACCCCACTCTGCCATGAGGACTCCACATGTGTATGGCACATGGTTAGAGTAGAACAAAGCATGTTTCAATGTCAGCTTCCATGTAGTGCCCGGTGGTGAACGCTTCTCATTTGGGGTTGCTAAGGAAGAGGCTTGCCATGCCTGAATTTTTTTTCTGTGACCCATCCTGTCCTCTGGACTTCCCAGGTGGTGCTTGTGGTAGAGAACCTGCCTCCCAATGCAGGAGATATGAGATGTGGATTTGATCCCTGAGTGGGGAAGATCCCCTGGAGAAGGAAATGCAACCCACTCCAGTATTCTTGTCTGGAGAATCCCATGGACAGAGAAGCCTGGTAGGCTATGGTCCACAGGACAGCAGAGTCGGACACGATTGAAGTGACCTAGCACGCACGCACGCACACACCCTGTCCTTTGCCCATGTAAGTTGTGGTTTTTCAGTCAGGAAGTTGTAATCACCTCTGCAATCCCATGAACTGCAGCATGCCAGACTCCCGTCTTTCACTATTTCCCAGGGTTTGCTCAAACTCGTGTCCATTGCGTTGGTTCATATAGGTCAGGCTGCGACAAAATATCTGCTTCTTAGTTCTTCATATGTCAAAGCCAAGAAGGACTGTAAGACACTATAGCTCTCTCTCTGGCACAGTGTGCTCAGCTTTAAAAAAAAAGTCCATTACTTTTGAAGTAGGTGATAAGGTCTCTCGGTAAGTCACTCATTAGGACGGGGCTGACCTACGGAAATTTCTGCAGTGATGAAAATATTTTCTGTCTACACCTACCAATGTGGCAACCACTAACCTCATGGGCCTGTTGAGCACTTGAAACAAGACTGACATGATGGAAAAGCTGAATATTTTATTTTACTTAATGTAGTTAATGCAAACTTTAAATTGAAATGGCAATATGTAACAGGAGGCTACCATGTTGGACAGGTTGGTCTAGAGGCTGGATGAATAGACATGGGGAGACGGCTTCTCTGCTTCTTTCTCTCCATCCTTTCTTCCCACTTTCTTCAACTCTTTTTTCCCAGTTTATATATTTATATTTTATAGAAATTTATATATTTATACTAAATATATTAATATATTAATATATATTACATATATATGTATACATATATATAAATGCACACATGATAAAGTAACCCAGGCCAAACAGGGCTTCTCCCAAGGACATGCGTTTGCTTTTTAATAGAATCCTCTTGGGGACATTTAAACTGGAAAAAAAATAAATATGTCAGACTTTTTGGAATTCTGGTAGGGGATCCTTTGAGGTTCAGGAGGTTTTTGGTTATTCTGTGCTACTCAAACTACCTCTCACAGGTAGTATCCACTCCTCCAGTTTAGAGCAGAAGGCATAGCTGAGCACCTTTTGGGTTGCTGACACTGATGTTTTCTGATATGCTGTGTGTGTGTACTAAGTCGCTTTGGTCATAGCTGACTCTGTGTGACCCCATGGACTGCAGCCCGCCAAGCTCCTCTGCCCGTGGGATTCTCCAGGCCAGAATACTGGAGTGGGTTGCCATGCCTTCCTCCAGGGGATCTTCCTGACCCAGGGATCGAACCCATGTTTCTTATGTCTCCTGCACTGGCAAGCAAGTTCTTTACCGCTTGCACCACCTGGGAAGCCCCTTGATATACTGCAGCAATGTCTTACAATCTGTAAAATAACCTGATACAGAATTGATTACCAATAGTTTTTAAATTGATTTTAATTGGATGATGACTTCTTTACAATATTGTGGTGTTTTTGCCATACAGCAACATGAGTCACAGGTGCCCATATGTCTCTTCATCCTGGACCCCCCCCACCTCCCTCTCCATTGCATCCCTCTAGGTTGTCCCAGAGCCCAGCTTTGAGTGCCCTGCTTCATGCATCAAACTTGCACTGTGTTCTATTTTACATATTAGAATTGATTACCAATAGTTTTTACTACTCTAAGTCATCGAGTCTAGACTCCATTCTTAAAACAGATGATGATTTCATTTTTAAAGACTTTGCTCATCTATCTCTAGTCCTCCCATTCCCATATGTTGTGTAAATAGAGATACACTACTCAGGTTACAACAGTTTCTTTGAATCTTATTCATTGCATGAACACAATGCTTCCTTCATCCTATGAGGTGTTGGAGGGAAAAGAAAATGAACCAAAATGATGAACCAAGCATTTATGTTTAAAGATGGAAGACAGACAAAATATTTCATAGGTAGTTTCAATAGAAATTTTCCTCTTCAGTATCTCATGTCTAGTGTTTGGAGAAGAGATGTTTTGGGAAGACTTTGTCTCTCAGCTTTTGAAATCAACAGTGATTTCTGAGTGCATGACCTGTGGTTACTGAAGCCCAGTTTCTTCTTTCTAGGTACAAGCTGACTTGTGACCCAGTCAGGCGAAAATCAAAAAACAGAGCCTTCTTGGTGTCCAAGAACTGGCCTGCTCTCTAAAGCTGTTGTTCCAATAAATTACTTCCTAATTTAAGGAAGGACTTACTTACTTTCTACTTACTTCCTAAGTCCAAATGTGAAATTAAATCCACTATGATGACTACACTGATCTATTTAGCAAACTTTCCAGCTCTTCTTAGCTGAAAAATATCCCTTTATATTTTTTTCTGATGATGCAAATGGTTTGTTTTTTGAATCCTTGTAAAATCATGGAAATCTAGAGTGGTGCAATATCAAAGTAATTTGTATCCCCACTCATTAGCAAAGTGATCAATTAGCCAAACAGTCTAAGAAAAATCATAGAATAAGGGAAACACTTCTGCATTCATTCCTTTAATATTTTGGTGCTTCCTATTTTAGGACCTCAGTCTGTACACATTCTTTCATTTAACAGCAATAAGAATTACTGTAAGTTGCCATTCTTATTCTTACTTGCAGATGAGGAAACTGAAACTTAGAGTGTTAAAGAAAATTCTGCAAGATTTCACAATTCATAGTGGAAGAGCTGACACACAAATTCAGTTCTGTATGTTCCCAGGGACAGCCTTTTCACTTCTCATACATTAAATCTGCTTGAAACATCAGGCTAGTGTGCAATATACAACTCATACTTCATATTTAGATTCCAAATGCCTTTACCAGGGAGTCTTGTCTATTCATTTAGCAGGTCTGACAGGATTTGAAAAAATAGATGTTTATCTGAATTAGTTTGCATCTTTGAAGAAAATGCGTTTCTTTAATAGTATTACAAAGCACAATTTTTCATGAAGTAAAACTTTCTATCATCCAACCAGTCCTTTTAATGAGGTTTTAGAAAATGTGTGTGTGTGTGTGTGTGTGTTTTGTTTTCCACAAACACACACTTAAGTCCAATCTTGAAATTTGACATTTGTCCTTGAATTTTTCCTTTTAGAATAAAAAGAAATCTTATTCTCAAGAGATATTGGCTTATAAAGTCAGTTCCTAGTTTAAATTCACTAGTTGTTGGCCATGCAACTTTGACAAAAATGGTTAGCTCCTGAAGCCTCGGTCTTTTTACCTGTGAAATGGGAATAATGGTCATGTTACTGATTTACCTTTTTTCCTTCATGGAATTAAGGTTTATAATGAGTTTGACAGAGTCAATACTTCCCTCCTTGATATGAATCTTGGTTTCTTATTGAGTACATTGTCCTCTCTTGATGTCTGTCACTTCCTATTCAACAGTGATAGATAAATTACTTGCTTATGTAACCTCTATATCATGCCTGGTGTTAATAGTATATCTGTAGCATTCTCTTCACTAAGGAGCATCCATAATCCTCTCCTCGTTAATCTTCTAGAAATATCAGAATATCTGCCACTAGGATTTTGCATGTATTTTGAGCAAGAGAAAAATGCCTATGGATGTCTGAGGTGAGTCTGCTTTCTGGAAGCTGCTGTAATGATCACTGCAGAGTGACCGTAAGGGACAGCCTCCTAGGTCATCGGGGCCAAGCAGAAGTCCCAAGCGACTGCCTTGATGGCTGATCTGGCATTCGTAGCTCTGCTATAGCGAGGTCGACATCTGCCGAGGTGATAACTGTCAAGAGGTCCACCAGCCAACAGTCGAGAAAACTGCTTCTTAACAGTATTTTCTAAAAAGCAGTAAGGACATCATGCTTCCATTTTAGAGTGCCCTAGGCTTTCAAAATGCTTTATTCCACTTAAGAATCTAAATCCTACAGTGGTTATAAAAGGGAAGGTGATGTCTTCCTTATCTTTTCTTATTGTTTAAAGTCATTGTTTCTCAACCTTGACTGTACATTAGAATATCCTGGGGAACTTTTAAATCAATTTGTGGGGCAGAATCCCAGAGACTGATTTTTAAAAGCACCCCAGGTAATTCTAAAGTGCACTCAGATTTGAGAACCATCTTTCCAGGTCCTCTCAATTTATTCATTCATTCACTCACCATTTATTGCACACTTTTTCATGTCAGCTTTCAGCAAGGCGATAGTGATGATGTAAAGTGAGATTCTACAATTGCCCTCAAAGACAACTTAGCAATTCAGTTCCATGGAATTCAATTCAGCAAACATTTATCACGTTCCTACTACATGTCAGATACTATGCTGGATATGGAGGAGGCTGAAATGACAGCAAACCCTGCTGTTTAGCATTTACCTTCAAGTGGGTAGTGTGTACAAATAGTTGTATGAGGCAGAATTTGATGTTGTTAATATCTCACCTTTCTATAACATTTCACAGCCTCTTCATCCACCCAGAAAACTTGGAGCTCATTCAATAATTCTTGAGACTGGTAAGCAGCTAGCTAGCATTATCTGAAGTTCAAAGAGGAGGCTGACATGCTTTGCCAATAAGAGGCAGAGTAAGACCAGACACCCACATCTATGGATTCTGAGGTTGGGGCTCACTGCATCATTCCATGCTGTGTTGTAGGGTTCTGAAAAGAGTGTTGATTTTGACTGACTGCAGGAGTAAAGGTATTTACTCAAGGATGTATTTGTGCATTTGTTTGGGGGAATTTTATTTCCTGCAGAGTAAATGGAGGACCATTTCTGTCCATTTTTTTTTTCTGGGCTTCTTCCTCTACCCAGTCAAAGGCCTCTTCTGATGCTGTCTTCACATTCATATCCTTTTTATAAATGAGGTCCTACTTTCACCAAATTTCTGATCTCTAAAATTGTTCTGGATATCTAATATCTTGAAGAGAAAATGGAAAATATTTAGTTCCAGCAGCAGATCTGCTTGTCATCAGCTTCTGTCAATCACAGAAGCGTTTAATTAGGCTACTGAAAATAAGTCAAATGTATATGAAAGAGAAGCCAGACAAGTCTCATTTTCAGGGATCTCCATGCTGTCAGCTAATAAAGTATTAAGCCAAATGCCATCTGGATTGGGACTGGCACATGAGGTAGTTGATGAAGTATATGTTTCAGGAATTAACCTTATGGCAGATTTGGGGAGTTGACTCTTCATGGAATGAGGTGTGGGTGAATATCCTTTTCATGTGCAGAATCAAAATGATACTAGCATCCTTTAGCATCAACAAATATAGCAACATATTCACAGGGCCATTGTTTCATTTTCCTATGACAGCAAAGCATCCACCAAGTGGATTCCCAGAGGACCCATGACACAGAAGACTTTGCTACTGAAAATTCCACTGCAAGATTGTGGAGTTATCTACCCTTTCTTTAAAAGCTTAACACTGTTAGGATTGGGGCTTCCCAGGTGGCGCTAGTGGTAAAGAATCCGCAGGCCAACGCAGAGACAGAAGAGATACAGGTTCGATCTCTGGGTCAGGAAGATCCACTGGAGGAGGGCATGGTAACCCACTCCAGTATTCTTGCCTGGAGAGGTCTATGGACAGAGGAACCTGGTTGGCTACAGTCCATGGGATCCAAAGAGTTGCACACGACTGAAGTGACTTAGCAGGCACACATGCTCTGTTAGGTTTGTCCAGATTCAGATGCCATAGCCTAAGGGAAACTCTAAGAAACTGTGGAATACATTCAAGAGAAAACATTCATGTGATCAAGAATCTGAAATTTTTTTAGAGAGGAACAACTGATGAACTATAAAGTTTTAGGGTGAAGAAACAAAGAACCAGAAATGCAAGTGAAAGCATGAGAAATCTTCAAGTATGCAGAAATCTTTTTGTGGACGTGGGATTGTGTCCAGTCTCTCTAGCTTGAGAGAGAAAGACAATGACCAGGGGTAGAAGTGACAAAGGGGCAAATTTCAAATTACCCTGATATGGAAGAACACTAAAATTATTAAGCAGTAGGAACATGTGCTTTATAAACCCCTCTTTTCAGAGATGTTCAAGAATATTGTGTCAGGAATATGAAAGTAGGGATTTCTCAATTGGGTAAGAAGTTGGTTTCAATGAACTTTTCTGGGAATGTTAACAGTTCTGAATATCCACTTGAATCCTCATGTCTCTGACTATGCTTATCATATTATCTACGTCATTGAACTTTGCTCTCTCAGGAGAGGGAAAACAGTTCACTGATATAAAAAATTAGTCATGTATGTGAACTGGACAGGTAATCCATTACCCACACTTGTAGGTGTAGTGGAAACTCAGTGAGTCACTGTTAAATGAATATGTGAGCACAAGGTAGTCCACCAGAAAGGACTAAGGCATCGAGACTCTGGTAGAATTGCCCAGTTCACAAGTACAGGCAGGACTGACATGGGGATTCTGGGAGACCAGATGCTGACACTAAGCTGTGCGGTGCTGAGTACCAGGGTACAGTCCTGGTCATGGCTCCTGGACATCTGGGAGCCCCCACCCCCCAACTGAGATGCTCATATCTCTTGGCATTTCATCACAGTATATCTGCAAGTTTCACTTAAGGAAGTAGAGACTCAAAAGTTGCATTGGACTGGGAAAGACGTTGGAAAGGGGTTATACCTACTCTGCTCAGATTCAGAAAAAGACAGTGACCAGGGGTGGGCATTTCAAAGGGACCAGGGTTCAGTATAATCACTTGGTAGAAGAACTTTAAAGCTATTGGACAGTGGAAGCAGCTGCTTCACAAAGTTATCTGTTTATGGATATTTTTAAAAACAGATTGTCACTTCATGGAAGAGGGTTCATCAAAATCTGTCTAATATGACTTAAAGTAAAAGTGAAAGTGAGTGAAAGTTGCCCAGTCATGTCTGACTCTTCACAACCCCATGGACTATCCAGTCCATGGAATTCTCTAGGCCAGAATACTGGAGTGGGGAGACTTTCCTTTCTCCTGGGGATCTTCCCAACCCAGGACTCTTGCATTGCAGGCAGATTCTTAACCAGATGAGCCCCAAAGGAAGCCCAAGAATATTGGAGTGGGTAGCCTATCCCTTTTCTAGGGGATCTTCCCTACCCAGGAATTGAACTGGGTTCTCCTGCATTGCAGGCTATCAGTTCAGTAGTTCAGTCATGTCTGACTCTTTGCAACCCCGTGAACTGCAGCATGCCAGGCCTCCCTGTCCATCACCAACTCCCGGATCCTACCCAAACTCATGTCCCTTGAGTCGGTGATGCCATCCAACCATTTCATCCTCTGTCGTCCCCTTCTCCTCCTGCCTTCAATCTTTCCTTCATCAAGGTCTTTCCAAATGAGTCAGCTCTTCACATAAGGTTGCCAAAGTACTGGAGTTTCAGCTTCAATATCAGTCATTCCAATGAACACTCAGGACTGATCTCCTTTAGGATGGACTGGCAGGCTATCAGGGAAGCCCTAATATGACATAAGAATTTAATTTAAATGAACTCTTAAATTGAGTAGGGATTGGATGAAATGTATTTTCCTTGAACTTTAAGAACTGCAATGTACTTTGTTCATTCATTCAACATGACCTGTTCATTCATTCAACAGTCCACACATAGCTAAGGATCCTTATTCCATTGTCTATACCCAAAGACATTGTCTATACTATTATTTCAGTTGAGAGCAGTGTTTTCTTTATGTCTGAATCTGCAGCGCAGAAAACAATGCCTCTACAGAGTAGATTTGCAATAAATGTTGGTTGAGTGAATAGCAAATGAATTTTGTTGATTTCAGGAACTTGAACATGGACTGAATTCCTTTTGTGTACTAAGTATGCCTACCTAGAATGAGTATCACTAGCTAATATTTCCTAAGCTCTTGTTATCCAGGTGCTAGGCTTAATGCCTTACATGCATTGTCACATTCAAACCCTACAAACAAATCTTTAAAAAAAATCATGCAGGTAATTCCCTAGTGGTCCAGTGGTTAAGACTCTTCAGCTTTTAATGTTGAGATCCTTGGTTGAACCCCAGGTCAGGAAACAACAGGCTGCTGTTGCTTCTCTTCCCCATTCTTCATCCTCCCACAAAGTGTGTGGTGTGGCTAAAAATATATATATATATATATATATATATATGATAGAAAAGTTTAAAAACTGCACATAGGCTCATCAGACTGTTTTTACTAATGAGGAAACTGAGGCACATAGAGGCTAAGTAGTTCCCCTTTGGTTCCACAGAGATTAATTAGATGATGCAGGATTGAAATTTAAGTTGTGGACTTCAAAGCCAGCATAGTTCAGCAGAGTACCTCGAGTGAAGGAGTGATCCTTATCAATCATTAATAGGGCAGCATGTGTTTTAAACAAGTGTGGATGTGTGTTTAGTTGTTCAGTCATGTTCGACTCTTTGAGACCCCATGAACTGTCGCCCACCAGGCTCCTCTGTCCATGGGATTTCCCAGGCAAGAATACTGCAGTGGGTTGCCATTCCCTTCTCCAGGGGATCTTCCTGATCCAGGAATCGAACCCGAGTCTCTTGCATGGCAGGTGTATTCTTTATCATCTGAGCCACAAGGGAAGCCCATTTAAAACATAGCTAACCATTATTGAATGCTTTCTACATGCGAGGCACTGAGTATCTGCTCATTTAACCCTCATAGCAGCCTCATAATGTAGCTACTATTACTGCGCTCACTTTATAGATAAGGCACAGAATTTTTGGATCTATATTTATTAAACCCTAAAACTTCTCAATGTTGTATGGTCTTATTTTCTCTTTTGTGATACTGAAGGGACAAATAATGAATCCGTCCATGAAGTATACGTGTTGCTCTAAGAAAATTGTATTTGATTTTACCTGGAACTGGATCTCAACTCATCAAATGCTTTGCTAGGATAGTAATGTTCCAAAATACCCTTTATGCTTGCCCACTGGGCCACTCTTTTGCCTGAGGGTTTATAGGCAGCTTAGAAGATAGCGGAGAAACTTATCATAAAGGCAGTAGTTGTGGAAAAAAAGTGGACCAAGTGGAGATGATCTCAGGGCCTTGGCCACCATTTTACCAGGACAGGATCTTGGAGGACACTTAACCTCTCCATACCTTAGTTTCATCATCTATAACATGAGGATGATAATAATCCCAACTTCATAGTGCTGGTTAAAAGCTAGTATCCACAGTGCACTGAATTTCGTGCCTGACTCAGGCTGCTGTTCATTCTCCATTCCTCATCCTCTCAGCTCCTTTCTTCTCTCTTTTGTTCTCCCTCTTTCTGTTCCTCTTCATCATCCCCTCTCTTCTTCCCCATCATCTTTTTGTTATTCACAAAATTTTAATGGAGATTAAATCAGTCCATACAAGATATAATTCACTCATTTTTTCATATTTTCAAAATCATTCACATTCCAGAAATAATTCTAGACGTCATAGTTGGGTTGAAACCAAAAGCTGTGAACTCTGTTCTAATAAAACATATGACTTTAGGGAAGGAGGCATAGCTCTCCCTCCTCCTCCACTGGTTTAGCATGCTTGCGATCAAAAGCCTTCTTGTAGAGAAAAAGGGACTGTACTGACATAGGCAAGTATGTATGTCCATCCAGAGACAGTGGTTCAGGGTGGGACGTTCTCAGGAAAAGCCGGGTTGTAAGATGTGGCAGATTAGGAGGAAGCCACGAATCCGCCACACTAACCTATACATCACCTGGGCAAGTCATTCACGAAGAAAAAAATGCTTCTCCCCTTGCCCAGAGATCCTTTCTGGATGTTTCCAGGTTGAGGTCTTCACATTGTACTTTAAAGACGCTAAGCAGGAGGAGGATTCTCCATTTCATTTCTTGGCTTTGGTTTCTCTCTCTCAATGAGGACTCTGCCGCCTCCTCCCAGGGTGTTGTTGGGGAGATGAATTAGCTAATATGGATAAAGAGCCTTTGATGATGACTGCTAAATGTGTGTACCATGTAATTGCCATTTTTTCCCAAGAAAATGTTCCTATTGTTACTAATTAGGCATTGTTGACGCACCTCATGCCCCATTATTTTACAGTTGTCGTGCAATTAACTGGCAGCAGGACCATTTCAAATGACATTTATTGCCAATTTCCCTGGTTTAATTTTTGGAAATTTTATGGGAAGCCTGGGCATTGTTTCTTATTCACCGCAACTTAAATAATTAACAATGTAAATATGGCTTTGGGTGGTGAGATTGTCAACATCCAGAGTTCTTTAGAGATTTTAATTAAGAACTCTACTGCACCTGAACTTCAGGGAAACGCTCATTAGAGCAACTAAGCAGGCTGAGCACTTCTTCTCTGTGAGTCTGTGGCTTCTTGTGCCTGAGTGCCTGAGCACATTCGTGTATATGTTTACGTGTGTGTGTGCTTTGTGACCAACAGTGTAATATGAGATACAAGGACAAGAACAAAATCCTTCTTTGGCTCAGCCTTCTCTGAGGCATACACCAGAGGAGCTGATTAATGAATTTTTCTCCATTTTCTTATTATAACCTAGAGATTTGAGCCAGCTCAAATCAAGCATTGTTTATTAGACATCTACTATGTTATTACATGGGACTTGCCAGGTGGTGCTAGTGGTAAGAATCTGCCAGGCAATGCAGGAGATGCAAGTTCGATTCCTAGGTGGATAAGATCTGGAGAAGGAGGTGGCACCCCACTCCAGTATTCTTGTCTGGAAAATTCCATGGACAGAAGAGCTTGGTGTGCTACAGTCCATTGGGTTGCAAAGAGTCAGACATGACTGAGTGATGGAGCATGTGTTATTACATATTGGACTAGATGAGTTTCATGCTTTTTTTAAGCTTCACAAGTCAATGAGGGCTCACACACTGACAAAGTAAAGGTTCAGAGAGACTAAGTAAAGTGCTCACTGTCACACAGTGAGTCAAGATGAAGACAGGACTAATACCCAAATCTGTCAGATTCTGAAGCCTGGACCCCTCCATTCTCTCTCCTGAACAAAATTGCTTAGCTTTCTGTCTGGCAGTGAGTCTGGGCATTTCAAAGGCCAACCCGTGCCTTTTCCAGAAGCCTTGCAGGATCTGCTGTCTAAATGCATCTTCTCTCCTCTATCTGGTACCACTTTCTGTCACTTCTCGTAGTCTGACTTTTATTTTAGCTGTGTGCCAGCTGGGATGACAGTATAACAGGATGGTTATGAAAGCGTGGCTTTCGAGACCCCTGGATTACATTTCTCACTCTGCCTCTTCGCATCTGGGTCATCTTAGGCAAGCGTCATCTCTTAAGCTTCATTTTGTTGGTGTGAAGATGAAAATGAAAGTAAATATGGAAAGTGCTTAGGAGGTTTCATGGCACATAGAAAGCACACAGTACACAGTTGGATGGTTTTATATTTGGGGCTCTGGTTGGGCTACCCCCAATTGGGCCACAATGGCAAATTGATTACTTTGAGTTGAAATTGCTTGAGAATCAGCTGATGTGCTCCACAAAAGGGGAGGGAAAGAGGGAGCGGCTTTAGGAAACCAATGACACACTTTTCCCAACCTAGAGATGTCCTATAACCTGAGAAGCTGTCTGAACGTGCAAGCGGCCATGCCTCCAACTGCAGAGTCAGCTCCTGCAAGGACGACCAGCATGATCAGCAGCCCACGTGCCTACAGGATGCCTACTTCATGGTGCACGAGCTTGTATAGGCATAGCTGCCCCACGAGGCATCTTTCCATGGCAGGGCTGGTCCAGGCATCACCCTATCTCCCTCACTGACCCTGCCTGCTGGAAAAGGCAGGGCTGCACGCTAACCATCTCCTGGTTTTGTGGGGTTTTTGTTTTGTTTTACTCTTTGCTCTTACCTGCCTGGGTGTCCTCAGGATCTGTGTGTCTATAGCAGGCACAGATGATTCTCAGAGCTTCTCTTAACTGAATGTGAGAGCAGGGTCGCTTGGTTTTCAAGCAGAATGAAGCGGGCTTGAGGCATGCTTCCATCACTTGCTGGCGACTGGCAGACTATTGAGCTGGTAGTCTGAGGTTTGGTTGTTTTATCACCTGCCAGATGCAGTGGGGGGAATAAAAACCATTCCACGTTGTGAGGATCAAAGGGGAGAAAGATATCATTCGAGTGAGTTCAGATAAAATTGTCATTTACTGGGCACATACCATGGATTGCATGATGCTGGAAACATTATCTTAATAGTCAGTTGACACTACCATCCCCTTTGGTACAGGTGAGGAAACAGAGGCTTATGGAGATGGCTTAACTTGCTGGAGATTTCCCAGCTTTTAAGCCTAGGCTGAGTTCAGATATCCAGTATTAGCCAGGTTAGAGGCTGCCTGGGCCTCAGAGAGGGCACATTAGTGCTACCTAGTAAGTGGTGTGACTGGATGGCTAAGCCCCTGCCAGCAGAGAGGCTCCTTATCTGAGAGGGGCTGGTGAGGAGCTCTCCTGGCTGAATTCCATGTGCTGGTAGGAATGCAGTGAGGTTGGAGGTTGGGTGGAAGAAGGATCTGAGTTTCATTATTTGTTTAGTCACTCACTGCGTGCATCGAGTGTTCCTTGTTTCATGTCCTCCCGTGGCTTCCCTGGGCCTCTGCACAAAGATCCTGATGCTATTGGACCCATGAGCCACCTCCACCACCTGCTGCAGCCTCCTGTCACCTCACCCTGCTTCTCCCCTGGGGACTGGCACACCCAGCAGTTTCAGAGGCTGCTCCCTCTTGTCTTTGCAAGCGCTGCTTCTTCTGCCTGGAACTTTCTCCTTGTTGCTCTTGTGTCACCAACTACACCTTTTTCATCCTTGTGGACTCTCAGTCCAAGCCTCTCCTTCTCAAGGCAGGCTGCTCCAGGGCCAGCTTCCAGTGTGGATTGTCTGTATTGTCTATTATCCATAGCTTGTACTGTCTTCCTTTCCTTCAGAGTGCCCCAGTCTGCAGCCGTCCCTTGTCTAATGGATCAGTTGGTTAATATTTGTCTCTTCCTTTTAGATTTAAGCTCCATAAGAGTGGGGACATAGCATGGCTGGCACAGAACACAGACATCTTCTAATAACAGATACCTACTATGTAAATATTCTCTAAATCCTAGTCAGTCTTCAATTTGTGAAACTAGCACGTAGTAGACGCTAAATAAATATTTGTAATGCACTCCCCCCAGGGGTCTTCTATTCTTTCCCATCACTAACTTAGTTCATATCTACACATTCCTTAATGGGTCAAATGGTGAATAACAAATAAATAGAGGAAGGAAGGAATGGATATAATTTGGCTTATTACACACTTAACTGTTGGCAAAGCTTGAGCTTCAAAGAGTGTTTGTCATTATTTTGTAGAGTTTCAACCTCTGGTAGAGGATCCAAGAGATGGTGTGCCTATCTGATTGGCAGCTCATGTCCGTACCCACAGAGTGATTCTTTGTATGTGTGTTTGGGGGGTGTTAAGCGTTGATTTTGGAACCAGACTCAGTTCAGTTCAGTTCAGTCGCTCAGTCATGTCTGACTCTTTGCGACCCCATGGACTGCAGCACGCCAGGCTTCCCTATCCATCACCAACTCCTGGAGCCTACTCAAACTCATGTCTGTTGAGTCCGTGATGCCATTCAACCATCTCATTCTCTGTCGTCTCCTTCTCCTCCCACCTTCAATCCTTCCCAGCATTAGGGTCTTTTCAAACAAGTCAGTTCTTCACATCAGGTGGCTAAAGTATTGGAACTAGACTATCTGACTGTACCACTTATTAGTCCTGTAAATTTAAATTAGTTTTTTGACTCAGTTTTATAATCTGTAAATGTAATAATAGTCTGTAAGGTAATAATAGTCTGTAAGGTAATAATAATAATAATCTGTAAGGTAATAATAGTCCTTACATGGGAGTATTGTAGTGAAGATTAAATAACATTTATTTCACAAAGCGTTTAGAACAGTTCCTGACATACAGTTCATGCTACATAAGTACTGACTGTTATGTTTTTGTTTAGGAGGTACATCATGTTATCCTTTTTCATGTGCCAGCTTCATAAAACGTACTTCCTTCCTAAATCTCCTACCATTTCTCTCATAGCTCTGGCTTCTGCCTCCCTCTGACCTGAGTGCTAAAACCTATTTGCTGAGTCTACTTGAATTATGACAATATTTTTTTTCTTCTTCTGTGATTGCCTTTGAAAGGAAATTTCCTTTAATTTCAAATCTGATTTCAATTTTAATGTGATTTTCATTGTGATTTCTCTACTGGTGGAAAATTGTCTTATAGTCTCAATTGTACCTGAACTTTGTCTCAGGAAAATTTGGTTCAGCAGAATCAATCAGCCAGAAGGAGCAGTGCTGGGGAGGGAGGGAGCTTGAGAAAGGCGGCTGCCAGCCTGAGTAAACACAGCTCAGCTCTTAGGAGCTGATGGGAGTTGGAAATTCCAGTGTTAGCTTTTGTGCCCATTAACTCTTTTCTTCCTCACCTCTCAATGAATTTCCTGGCTAGCAAGCTGATAGCTTTTAAAGGAATTAAAGGAATTTTTAAAGGAATGTTAATGAAATGCTTTTGTAAGATGGGTTGCCAGGGCAATTTAAAAACAAAACTAGCTATTAGGGCTATTAGGATTGATTCACTAAAGGCTTAGAGATTTGAAACTAAAGTATAAGCTGGTTAAAGCAGAAAATATTGTCTGGTGTGGAGGACAAAATCCAGAGTCCAGAGCAGTCTTAATTGCAGGCTCATTAATTAGGACTTTGGTGACTTTGAGGGAAGTCCCTTCCTTTCTCTGGACCTCCTCATCTGTTAAAGGAAATAGTCAATTATTTATTCAACAAATATTGGCTGAGCTCCTATTATGTTCTAGGTACTGCTGGACTGGATAAGCTTTTAACTAGTTTTACAGTTGAACCACCTGTGAAAAAACATTCATGAAACCTCAAATATGATGAACTTGAGGTAGGGACAGAGGGAACTGCCTTGTTTTAATCTGAGTAATTAAGATAGCATAAGGAGTGCCACGTAATATGCCATATTTGGATATATTTGGTATTTTTTTTTTAAATCCTGTTCTTGCCTTTCTTGCTTTCTGTAATGTTTAAGTACTATTTTATTGATTTAGGTCTTCATATTTATTATTTCCTTCTTCCTATTTACTTTGTGTTTACTGTGCTCTTCTTTTTCTGAATTTTACTATGGAAACACAAATCACTGATTCTTAGATTTTTTTTTTTTCTTCCAGTTATGAAAGATGCCAGGAATCAAAGGAATATCACTACTACCCAGCTAGGAGAATTATCAGGGTGTATAATTAACCAGGATCAAATTGAGGCTTTAACAGATAATAACTCGGTATGATCTTATATTAAACCTGGACATATTTGGGCTTTTGGAACTTTTAAAAGTCTCTTGAACATTTAAAAATAGAAGTAAATTCTATAAAAGAAAACCAAAACAATCAGAAGATCTAGTTTCAAAAACTAATGTGGGAAAGATGTCCAAGTAGAAGCTATAAATGTTTAGTGATTATTTCTGGTATTTAATTTTTAATAATTTATGGACAAATTGTCATTTATGATTTGGGTTTTTTTTG
The DNA here is from genome assembly GCA_007570785.1 of Antilocapra americana. Lineage (NCBI taxonomy): Eukaryota > Metazoa > Chordata > Mammalia > Artiodactyla > Antilocapridae > Antilocapra > Antilocapra americana. Next base: position 12,404,067 of record ML661883.1, on the reverse strand, counting down.
GAAGGGTCTACATATAAGCACTTAAATTTGTAAAATTTCCACTGCTTTAGCCACTTCCTAAAATTTTACCTTTTCATTATGTTTCTTTATGGCTTTTCATCATTATGATATACTGCCTTTTCATTATGATTGAAATATTTTAATGTCCTTTGTGATTTCTTCTGTGACCTATGTGATATTTAGAAGTGTGTTGTTTAATTTCCAATTATTTGCATACTTTTATTTTAGTTTTAGTTACTGAATTCTAGTTTGCCTTCTTTGTACTCAGAAACACAATCTGGATGCCCTGTGGTATTTCCTTTCAGCTCAGGAAGAGACTCTCTTTACACATGTACAGTCCAGCCCTGGTCCAGGGCTCCATAGAGATTTCCCCACGTGGCTTTCTGGGGACTCCTATCTGCATAGTGCCCTCTCTTTTGTTTGCTGCCCTGTGAATTCCAGTGGCTTAAACAGCCTTTAACACTAATCTCTGCCTCCTTAGCCCAGTAAGACTGCTGTTCTCTCCTTGGGCTTTGTTTCCAGTGACACGTGGCAGCCTTGAAAGTCCCCCAAGGCAGAGGGTGGGAAAACCCTTGAGTTCCCCAGATGTTTTTTCTTTTCTTTCCAGCTGGCATTACAGCTCTACATTGACACTCACCCCTCGCCCACCCCCACCTCTCCCAATTCTCTGAAAATGCTTCACATAAATATTTTGTCCAGTTTTGTGTTGTTTACGGGCTTCTCTGGTGGCTCAGGTGGTAAAGAATCCACCTGCAATGCGGGGGACCTGGGTTTGATCCCTGGGTTGGGAAGATCCCCTGGAGTAGGGAAAGGCTTCCCACTTTAGTATTCTTGCCTGGAGGCTCCCCATGGACAAAGGAGCCTGGCAGGCTACTATCCATGGTTCGCAAAGAGCTGGACAAAACTGAGCAACTAAACACAGCAAAACATGGTTGTTCACAGAGGGAGTAGAGGGAGCAGTCTAGAATCCATACTCTGCATGGTCAAACTCAAAGCATTACTTTTGAATTTAATCCTGTTTAAGCGACTAACATTAACATAAGAAAGGGGTTTTGGAAATTAAGATTTTAAAATGCATGTTTAAAAATTTAATAAAATGAACTTATTTTTATCAGGGCTTTTAACTTTATTTTTCTTTGCATTTCTTATAGCAATTTCATTTTGTTTATAAACTTCAGTGGGAAAAAAATTATTGAGCCATTTCTATCTCAATTTGGGAACTTCAATCACTTTGAGCAATTAAACTAGGTCTAAATTGTTATAGAAAATGTACAGCAATATGTGAATAGTACTTTTTACTTGATCCTTTTAAAAGATAACACAAAGAACTAGTTAAGAATGGCTAATTTAATATGTAGGATCAACTATGAATGGATTGCTCTTATGATTGGTTTACTTAAGCACAAGGGTAATACCATCTGAGCACCAGGGATATCTGGATGTAGCTATAAGGTAACTGGTTAATACCTCCCATACCCCTTACTTAGGTGAAGGTGAGTCCTTTAGTAATACACTAAAGGCACTATTGCTCTCCTGCTCTCATCTGGATGTTCTTACTGATGTATGTCTGATTCTACCTGTTTTTGCTGAATCTCTTTAGTGTTTCATACTTGTCTCTGATAGATATGTTGAATATTTTTGTTTCCTAACAGTCATTACCTTATACCTGTGCTGCAGATCTAACTCCAAAGAATTTTCATTCATTCTCTATAATTCCTTCTATACTACTTACGAGCAGAGTCTTCATTTATTGAATTTCTTTTAGGCATTCTTGTTCTACTGCCTATTGCATATCTATGAAATGCTGAAAATTGAAAAATGAAAATATCCTGGCTTTTCTGTGAGGGAATGGGGAATTATATTTGCAAAATTATATTGGAAAAGCTCCTTGCTATCTGGGAATAGTATCTTTTCTCTGAAGCAAGGAGAGGAGTTTAGGCTGTTTGACAAAAAGAAAACAAATCCAAGTTTCATGCTATCTGAAATGAATCTGTTTCACTGGGTCAAAGGTTATTTAACCTATAATAATTCCTGTGTCTTTGTTTAATGTTAGTTCTGGAAGGTCTTGTAGGTCTTCATAGACCCATTCAACATCAGCTTCTTCTTTGGCATTATTGGTTGGGGCATAGACTTGGATTCAGTTCAGTTCAGTTCAGTTGCTCAGTCGTGTCTGACTCTTTGCAACCCCATGAACCACAGCACTCCAGGCCTCCTGTCCATCACCAACTCCTAGAGTCCACCCAAACCCATGTCCATTGAGTCGGTGATCAACCATCTCATCCTCTGTGTCCCTTTTTTCTCCTGCCCTCAATGTTTCCCACCATCAGGGTCTTTTCAAATGAGTCAGCTCTTCACATCTGATGGCCAAAGTGTTGCAGTTTCAGCTTTAACATCAGTCCTTCCAATGAACACCCAGGACTGATCTCCTTTAGGATAGACTGGTTGGATCTCTTTGCAGTCCAAGGGACTCTCAAGAGTCTTCTCCAATACCACAGCTCAAAAGCATCAGTTCTTCTGCGCTCAGCTTTCTTTATACTTCAACTCTCACATCCATACATGACCACTGGAAAAACCATAGCCTTAACTAGACAGATCTTTGTTGGTAAAGTAATGTCTCTGGTTTATAATATGCTGTCTAGGTTGGTCAGCATAACCAACCTAGACATAGTAGCTTTGCTTCCAAGGAGTAAGTGTCTTTTAATTTCATGGCTGAAATCACCATCTGCAGTGATTTTAGAGCCCAGAAAAATAAAGTCAGCCACTGTTTCCCCATCTATTTGCCATGAAATGATGGAGACTGGATGCCATGATCTTAGTTTTCTGAATGTTGAGTTTTAAGCCAGCTTTTTCACTCTCTTCTTTCACTTTCATCAAGAGGCTCTTTAGTTCCTCTTCATTTCTGCCCTAAGGGTGGTGTCATCTGCATATCTGAGGTTATTGATATTTCTCCCAGCAATCTTGATTCAGGCTTGTGCTTCTTCCAGCCAAGCATATCTCATGATGTACTCTGCATATAAGTTAAATAAGCAGGGTGACAATATACAGCCTTGACATACTCCTTTTCCTATTTGGAAACAGTCTGTTGTTCTATGTCCAGTTCTAACTGTTGCTTCCCGACCTACATATAGATTTCTCAAGAGGCAGGTCAGGTGGTCTGGTATTCCCATCTCTTTCAGAATTTTCCACAGTTTATTGTGATCCACACAGTCAAAGGCTTTGGCATAGTTAATAAAGCAGAAATAGATGTTTTTCTGGAACTCTCTTGCTTTTTTTTTATCGTCCAGCGGATGTTGGCAATTTGATCTCTTGTTCCTCTGCCTTTTCTAAAACCAGCTTAAACATCTGGAAGTTCATGGTTCATGTGTTGCTGAAGTCTGGCTTGGAGAATTTTAAGCATTACTTTACTAGCGTGTGAGATGAGTGCAATTGTGTGGTGGTTCGAGCATTCTTTAACATTGATTTTCTTTGGGATTGGAATGAAAACTGACCTTTTCTAGTGCTGTGGCTACTGCTGAGTTTTCCAGACTTGCTGCCATATTGAATACAGCTCTTTCTCATCATCATCTTTCAAGATTTGAAATAGCGCAACTGGAATTCCATCACCTCCATTAGCTTTGTTCATGATGATGCTTCCTAAGGTCCACTTGACTTCACATTCCAGGGTGTCTGGCCCTAGGTGAGTGATCACATCATCGTGATTATCTGGGTCGTGAAGAACTTTTTTGTACAATTCTTCTGTGTGTTCTTGCCACCTCTTCTTAATATCTTCTGCTTCTGTTAGGTCCATACCATTTTGGTCCTTTATTGAGCCCATCTTTGCATAAAATGTTCCCTTGGTATCTCTAATTTTCTTGATGAGATCTCTAGTCTTTCTCATTCTGTTCTTTTCCTCTATTTCTTTGAACTGATCACTGAGGAAGGCTTTCTTATCTCTCCTTGCTAGTCTTTGGAACTCTTCATTCAGATGGGTATATCTTTCCTTTTTTCCTTTGCTTTTTGCTTCCCTTCTTTTCACAGCTATTTGTAAGGTCTCTTTAGACAGCCATTTTGCTTTTTTGCATTTCTTTTTCTTGAGGATGATCTTGATTTCTGTCTCCTGTACAATGTCACACACCTTCTTCAGTTCATCAGGCACTCTATCTGTCAGATCTAGTCTCTTAAATATATTTCTCACTTCCACTGTATAGTCATAAGGGATTTGATTTATGTCATACCTGAATGGTCTAGTGTTTTCTTCCACTTTATCCAATTTAAGTCTGAATTTGGCAATAAGGAGTTCATGATCTGAGCCTGGTCTTGTTTTTGCTGACTGTATAGAGCTGTATAGACTTGGATTATTTTGATATTCAATGGTTTGCCTTGGAAATGAACAGAGATTGTTCTGTCATTTTTGAGACTTCACCCAAGTACTACATTTCGAACTCTTTTGTTTACTATGAGGGCTACTCCATTTCTTCTAAGGGGTACTTGCCCACAGTAGTAGATACAATGGTCATCTGAATTAAATCCGCCCATTCCGGTCCATTGTAGTTCATTGATTCATAAAATGTCAGTGTTCACTCTTGCCATCTCCTGTTTGACCAGTGCCAATTTACCTTGATTCCTGTACCTAACATTCTAGGTTCTATTAAATATTATTCTTAAAAGCATTGGGCTCTAATTTCATCACCAGTCACATCCACAACTGGACATTCTTTTCTCTTTGGCTCTGTCTCTTCATCTCTCTGGAGTTATTTCTCCACTCTTCCCCAGCCACATATTGAGCACCTACCAACCTGGGGAGTTCATCTTTCAGTGTCATATCTTTTTGTCTTTTCATACTGTTCATGAAAGTTCCTTTTCATGCTATTCTTTCTATAAAGAAAACTGAGCACTGAAGAATTGATGCTTTTGAACAGTGGTGTTGGAGAAGACTCTTGAGACTCCCTTGGAGTGCAAGGAGATCCAATCAGTTAATCATAAAGGAAATCAGTCTTAAATATTTATTGGAAGAACTGATGCTGAAGCTGAAACTCCAATACTTTGGCCACCTGGTGTGAAGAACTGACTCATTGGAAAAGACCCTGATGCTGGGAAGGATTGGGGGCAGGAGGAGAAGGGGACAACAGAGGTTGAGATGGTTGGATGGCATCACCAACTAGATGTATATGTGTTTGGGTAAACTCCAGGAGCTGGCGATGGACAGGGAGGCCTGGCATGCTGCTGTCCATGAGGTCTCAAAGAGTCAGACATGACTGAGCGACTAAACTGAACTGAATTTCTGTGTCACATTGTTAAAATAATTCCTAGCAGTAACCATCTCAGGTTTTCCCTTTAGTTATTTCATGCTCATTTAATATGATATAAATGAACTTAATAATATCCATTTTGGATGTTTTAAGCTTTTCTTTTTCAATTGGTTATATGTTTCAAAAAATAAGACTACTGGAACAATGCATTCTGGGTAGATGAGATATTATTCTCTCTTCCACTCACTTGTATGGGTCAGCTATAATTTAAAATCACAAATGCCACTATTTTGGGGGAAATAATTATACTTTACACTGTGAAGGCCACAAAATAAGCAAACTCCCCACCCTCAAGTTGCCCAAAGCAACCATGAGAAGCCCAGGCATGCATGCTAAGTTAATTCGGTTGTGTCTGACTGTTTGTGACCCTATGTACTGTAGCCCACTAGGCTCCTCTGACTCTGGGATTCTCTATGCAAGAATACTGGAGTGGGTTGCCAGGCCCTCCTCCACAGGATCTTCTGGACCCAGGGATCAAACCCATGTCTCATTATGTCTCCTGCATCTTAACCCCTAGTGCCACTTGGGAAGCCCAAGCCCACACATAATTACATACAAGATTTCCTTTAACACACCAAAAACAAAGGAAATTTGTGAAAAAAATTATTGAGCAGATAATATGAATAATTCAGAGAAGGAACTCAGGATCAGAGTGGGCTGAGAAATCTTTTTACAGAAAGTAGTGTTGTCAAAGAAAGTTTGTCCAAGTTCTGTATACTTGTTGTAGTCCTAAAATATGATGATTCTTAAACCTCACCATTGTGTTTATGTGTAAAGGTTTAGAAGCCTCTTTGTTCTTTGAAATACAATAGGCTATGTTGTCTAATTTGATACTCTGTCTCCTTATTTACCATGTAAGTCACCATCCTTATGCTTGTCTCTCAGGGAAACTCCTCTGCTTCTATTATTGCCTCCTCTCTTGTGATGCAGTCAGTAATGGGACTGGCTCTGCATTCTGTTTCTGAAAAAGTGTCACATGCCAATGTGGATGGATCTCTTTAGGCCCAAGTCATAAAAGAATGAGGAACAATAGACTAACTAGGAAGAGCATTTCTAAACACAATCAGAACTATGACTGAATTGTACACAGCTCCTGGCAAGTGTAGTTCTATACGTTATTGCTTTGAGGACAGACTCGAGCATCTTTCCTCCAGGTTTGCACACAGGGAATGATATATGTGGAATTTAAAGAAGAAATGCCAAACCAAAAGGAAGACTGACAGCCATATTAAAGACAAGCTCTCCTCGTTTTTAGCTGTCAGGATCCCTTTCTAATTGTATCCTTTTACTATCTCATATATAATATAATCGCCTTTCTCTTGGGGAATGATGACACCAAAGCAGCTGATTTTGTTTTTATCAATTAAAGTGACCCAATCCATATGATTTTCAAGGGGTAAAACAATAAATCACTTGCAAAGACTTAAACGTGGCTCTGCAATCAAGTGTAGAGGAGGAAATGTGTGCACTGCTGGGTGTTTGTGTTCTCTGGACAGAAGCTAATCACTGGAGCTAGGACTTAATGCTTCAGCATCCATTTCTCTTTGGGAACACTCTTTATCCTTGTTTGAAAGCAGAGGCTGAGAAATGAAACTTAAGCTCCTTTTACAAAGCCCTATTTAATCAGGCCTCTTGCTTATCTGTAAGCATAAACCAACCTCCCCAGAGCTAAAACTTACTTTATTTGCTGGCCAGTAAAAATATTTATCCTCCCACTTCCCACTTTACAGGGACATAGTCCAGAAACTGAAACACACTGGATCTTAAATGATGGGTAGAATGAATGTTATTTCTAAAAATAGCTTCTCCATCCCAAATTTAAATAGTCACTTTACACTTTTTTACTACTTTTATAAAATATGTTGAACTTTTATTTAATGAAATAAGGTTGTAACTCTATTCCTTGCAATCCATTAGTCAGTTGATCCACCAATATTTACTGAGTAGTTTATCTAACTGGTGGCACATTTTCTATCAGATAGAACACTTTCGTGTATACTTGAGACTATACTTGGACTTTGCAGCCTGCCCCAGTATCTATTAGTCCCCATACCTGCACTCCAGTTTTAATCCTTTAAGTTCAGTTTCTCAACTTCCAGCATATTGGGCTGGATCATCCTTTGTTGTAGAGAGAAGTCTTGTGTGTTGTTGGGTACTGAGCAGAATCCTTGGCCTTTGCCCAAAGATGTAAGCAGCACATCCCCCATCTTCATCCCAACTCAGTGGTGATGAGCAAAAATGTCTGAAAGGCATTGCCAAATGTCTGGGGGACAAAATTGTCCCCAGTTGAGAAGTACTGTTTTGGCTTAATAGTCAGTCAGTTTAGTTGTTCAGTCGTGTCCGACCCTTTGTGACCCCATGGACTGCAGCACACCACATTTCCCTGTCCCTCAAAAACTCCCAGAGTATACTCAAACTCATGTATATCAGGTTGGTGATGCCATCCATTCATCTCATCTTCTGCCGTCCCCTTCTCCTCCCTCCTTCAATCTTTCCCACCATCAGGGTCTTTTCCAATGAGTTGATTCTTCACATCAGGTGGCCAAAGTATTGGAGCTTCAGCTTCAGCATCAGTCCTTCCAATGAATATTCAGGGTTGATTTCTTTTAGGATTGATTGGTTTGATCTCCTTGCAGTCCAAGGGACTCTCAAGGGTCTTCTCCAATACCACAGTTCAAAAGCATCAGTTCTTCAGCACTCAGCTTTCTTTATGGTCCAGCTCTCACATCCATACATGACTATTGGAAAAACCATAGCTTTGACTAGATGGACCTTTGTTGGCAAAGTGATGTCTCTGCTTTTTAATATGCTTTCTAGGTTGGTCATAGCTTTTCTTCCAAGGAGCAACATATCTTTTAATTTCATGGCTGCAGTCTCCATCTGCAGTGATTTTGGAACCCCCAAAATTAAGACAATAGTATGAAACAGCTTAATAACACTTTTTATATTCAATAGGATAAGCCAATTTTTATTTTCCTTTATCTCCCTCAACATATCTCATGTATTCTCATACATTTATTATTCTAGTTAAATTTTAGATTTATTTTAAATAAATAAATTTAATTTATATATTATTTGATGGGTAATGTAGTTTATAAATATTAATTATCTAACATAAATATATTTTCATGTGTACCATTTTTTTTTGCATTCTAAATTGCAATTGGTTGTATCTAGTATTAAAAATATTTTCATTCTGCACAACAAAGGAAACTAAAAGTAAGGTGAAAAGACAGCCTTCAGAATGGGAGAAAATAATATCAAATGAAGCAATGGACAAACAATTAATCTCAAAAATATACAAGCAACTCCTGAAGCTCCATTCCAGAAAAATAAACGACCCAATCAAAAAGTAGGCCAAAGAACTAAACACATTTCTCCAAAGAAGACATAAAAATGGCTAACAAACACATGAAAAGATGCTCAACATCACTCATTATCAGAGAAATGCAAATCAAAACCACAATGAGCTACCACTTTACACCAGTCAGAATGGCTGCAATCCAAAAGTCTACAAGCAATAAATGCTGGAGAGGATGTAGAGAAAAGGGAACCCTCTTACACTGTTGGTGGGAATGCAAACTAGTACAGCCACTATGGAGAACAGTGTGGAGATTCCTTAAAAAACTGCAAATAGAACTGCTATATGACCCAGCAATCCCACTGCTGGGCATACACACCGAGGAAACCAGAATGGAAAGAGCCACGTGTACCCCAATGTTCATCGCTGCACTGTTTACAATAGCCAGGACATGGAAGCAACCTAGATGTCCATCAACAGACGAATGGATAAGAAAGCTGTGGTACATATACACAATGGAATATTACTCAGCCATTAAAAAGAATACATTTGAATCAGTTCTACTGAGGTGGATGAAACTGGAGCCTATTATCCAGGGTGAAGTAAGCCAGAAGGAAAAACAATACAGTATACTAACGCATATATATGGAATTTAGAAAGATGGTAACGAGAACCCTGTATGTGAGACAGCAAAAGAGATGAAGATGTATAGAACAGTCTTTAGGACTCTATGGGAGAGGGCAAGGGTGGGGTGATATGGGAGAACAGCATTCAATATGTAAATTATCATATGTGAAATCAATCGCCAGCCCAGGTTTGATGCTTGATACAGGGTGCTCAGGGCTGGTGCACCAGGGTGACTCAGAGAGATGGAATCGGGAGGGAGGTGGGAAGGGAGTTCTGGAAGGGGAACACATGTATACCCATGATGGATTCATGTCAATGTATGGCAAAACCAACATGATAATGTAAAGAAAATAAATAAATAAATAAAATATATTTTCAACCTGCCCTCTTGTTTAATCACATTATTACCCATGATGCATGTACATAAATTATTACCTGCATTTCACAGATGGAATTTGGATATTGAAAGGAAGAAGGAAGAAGGTAGCACCCAAGGCTGTCAACTTGGATTCTAGGGCCTCCTCTTTCATACTCTGCCTTGTTTGAAGATCTAAAATTGGAAGACAAGATGGGGAAGACATAAAAGAGAGTATGAGATGTTTCCTCCATTTAAAACAAGGATTGAAAACAAAACTTTCATTTTTCAATGTGAGGGAAGATTTTCCTCATTGTTTGGAATATTCCAGCTTTTGTGCTTTTCCTTCTGGGTCAATACTGAGTCAGTTGTAGTAAAATGGGTGAACCTAGAACCTCTTATACAAAGTGAAGTAAGTCAGAAAGAGAAAAATAGGTATCATATATTAACACATATATATGAAATCTAGAAAAATGGTACTGATGAACTTAGTAGAGCATGGACTTGTGGACACAGTGAGGGGAAGTGAGAGTGGGACAAACTGAGAAAGTAGCATTAATGTAAATTTAAAAAAATTAATTTCCAGTTCAGTTTTGCAAACTCAAGAAATATGTGCAGTTTGAATAAATTTGAAGATTGTCCCTTTATTAGAAATGCTTTGAGAGAAACTCTGAGGCATTGGTATCCTGTTCATTTGGGTAGAGGTCTGGTAATTTCTGTTTAAAGGCACAACAGTGGGTAATAAATACGTGGTCCAAAGCTGAAAGTCATTATAAGATTTTTAACCTTCTTTCTCGCTTTCTCTCCCTGCCTAGATCATAGGAATGTAAGAGTAATTTGGAACACAAAATCACTGTGCTGTTAGACATTTTTTTTGACAAAAATTCACTCCATAAACTTTATCAACGCATGATCATGAAAAAGAGACGAATTTCTTTTCCTTCTGCCTCAGTATGTCTGCTGCTGCTGCTGTCGCTTCAGTCATGCCTGACTCTTTGCCATCCCATGGTCCATAGACCACCAGGCTCCTCTGTCCATAGATTTCTCCAGGCAAGAATTCTGGAGTGCGTTGCCATATTCTCTTCCAGGGAATCTTCCTGACCCAGGGATCGAACTTGTGTCTCTTATGTCTCCTGCACTGGCAGGAAGGTAGCCTGCACTACTTCACTACCACTAGCGCTACTTTACCACTAGTGCTACCTGGAAAACCACAGTATGTCTCTATAAGGGATTTATTTGTGATAGTTCACTACAGTAAGATGTGGAAGGTTAGGAGGTGTCACAAACCGTAGCGTTTGTAGTGCCCACTGAAGCAGGGCACGCTTGTGCGGAGAGAGCAACTGGAAAGGATGAAAGATGGCCGGGGCCAAATGACAATATAGCATCTGAGAACAGGTAACGGATTGCAGGGAAGGTCTAGACTAATGACTGGGATAGATAGGATATAAATTCAACAGAGGTTAACAAGGGCGTGCCAAGCGAAGACGAATGAAAATCCAGTACTCTAGCAGCACCAGGGAAAACTGTTCACAAATAGCCAGCTTCCAATCTCTCAGCTAAGTTCAAGAGCAAAGAGGGAAAGGAATTAGGAAGGACTAAGAATTATATGACAGAACACTAATTAGAGTTTTATAGGAACCACATGATTGAAATGAGAAGCTGGCTCAAGGAACATGCCAAAGTCTCAATCTGCAGTGGAGAAGATCACTAGCAAATATTTCTTTAGTCTATATCTTTATGTGCTGGATGGGCTTCCTCTCATTATACCACAGGAGAGGGTTTATGAATTAAATTGGCAAATGCTTTTTAAGCACCTACAGTGTGCGTACTGTGATGGGAATTTAGTAGATGAAATAGAAAAACATCCTGCTGTCATGCAGTTTATAGTCTAATAAAGGGTGAGAGATAAGAAACATAATAAATAGACAAAACACACAGCATATTCTAAAGTATAAGTGATATAGAAAAATGGTGTAGGGTAAAAAGGATTAGGGATGCTGAGTGTCAAAATAAATATGGATCTAGATAAAGAGAGATGTTATTTAAAATGATTATTCCAATGGGAGAATGTTTTGATGCCAGAAATCTGCAAGTATGTCAAAATTAAACCAAAAAAGGCTTTTCTTTCATGGAGGGGAGAGAAGAACTGGCAGGAAATTTGTGTGTGGGGGGGTAGGACAAGTGGGTGAATACGGTAGGTGAACAGGTGACATCATTGGGGTATTTGAATGGGGACATATTTTTCTCTTTGGTTAGCAGATTCTCAGAATGTGTTGTAAAGAAGGAGATATTATGCACCTTCAGTGATTTAATGCTTGCTGAAACTTGAGGACAAGCCAGACTTTAGGGGCCTGTGGGGAGCAGAGGAGCCTGACCAAAGTCTGGTCAAGCCCAAGTTCACTAGGTATGTCAAGGGTCATTGTGAGCACTTGATCACAAGGGAAAGTGTTAATGTTGAGTAAGGTTAAGTATGTTAAGGAAGGTGGTCACAGATAGGCTTGTTGAGTATCTCTGACATATTGACAGAGCTGAAGAAAGTGAGACACCAAGGACTTGAAAGCCATGAGGGTACACAACCTGCTGACACTGGGAGAAAAACATTCCTGGTGGAAGAAAGGGCTAGTGTGAAGCAGTGAGTATATGCAGAACACCACAGATGATATTTTTCAAAGATCACTCCAGTATCTCTCACCCTCCCTGCATGTTCCTCTTTGTAATGAGACCTTGCGCATTTTCATGAACAAGTGGAGTTTATTTCCCTATGTTCTTAAACCGTGCCAGACTCTGGGACTATTTAAACCAAAAAGATGTGTCTTAAGTGTCACTGTGCCAGGTGTGGCCCTTAGCTGGCCTGGAAACGTCTACTTCCTTTCTCCTTAACACTTGCCCTTGTGATGCCGACTCTCAGAACACTGACACCCCTAGCTGCCACGTTGTAAGAAATCCAAGGCACAAGGAGAGACCACGTGGAGGTGCTCTGGTCCACAAGCCCTGGCATCAACTGTCAGTCATGGAGTGAGGTGTCTCGGACTCCTAGCTCATTAAGCTTTCAGATGACTTCTGAACAGGTTGACAATGGGCTGCAACCATACATGAAACCTTGGGCAAGAATGTCCAGCTGAAGTCAACTGACAGAACCACAGAGATGACCACAGAACTTAATTTGAGGATTGTTAATCATGGAGAAACAGAGAACTGAAATAAATAGGAAGGAGGGCATTGTAGCTAGAGGGGAGTAAGTAAGAAGGCAATCAATAGGAGATGAGGCCAGAGAGGGGCACTGGAAATCCAATTGTGTATTTCATCATAAATACTTCGGTTTTTGCTCTGAGTGAAATGGAGGGCTGTTGCAGGGTTGTGAAAGAGAAGTGACATGATCTGACTTTCACTCTCAAAGGATATCTTGGGCTGCTCTGTGGGCAGTTGATTGCAGGTACTATTGTAATAATCCAGAGGAACAATGATGATGGCTCAGATCAGTTTGGCAGACGAGTGGGAGGTGAGAAGTTGGCATCTGTACCTATTTTGGAGATGGAGCACAAAGGCGTTTCCGGATGAATGAAGATGTGAGAGAATGAGACAGTCAAGAGTACTTGGGATTCAAGAATGGTGTTTCCACTCTCAGTTGAGATGAGGAATATGGCTGGAAGTTCAGGTTTAAGGAGGGAAATTTAGAGTTCATCATTATTAAACTTGAAACATTAATTGGACGTTCCAGGGGAAATATCAAGTAGGCACTGAACACTATAGACTTGAATTAATGACTATGTCAGAATTGGAGATGTATGTATATGTGGGAATTATCAGCACATGGTTATTTTTTTCCCATGAACTAATGGGATCACCTAGGGAGGAGTGTTAGCAGAGAACAGAACAGAAAAGAAGGGGACCAGGGGCGAATCACTGAGGCATTCCAAGGGGATGAGGCTGGAAGAAGACAAAGAGGCAGCAAAGCAGACTGAGAAGAAACAGCCAGTGACACAGAAGCAAAACCGAGAAGGAATGTCCTAGAAGTCTAGTGAAGAAGTGCTTCCAGTAGGAAAGAGTCAACAGCTGGGTCAAATACTGGTGACATGCCACATAAAAGGGAGGAAACATATATATGCAGATAGCTGATTCACTTTGTTGTACAGCAGAAATGACTTCAACATTGAAAAGCAATTATACTTCAATAATAAAAATGTTAAAAAGAGAGCTAAGAATTGATCTGGTCATGCAGCGATGTTTTCTCAGCCAAATCATTGCATTCACCTTTCTCTCTGTTTCTTCCCACACACAAGTCACCATTTGTTGAGCATAGTCCATGTCAGCTAGTTTCTAGGGCTTGGGGCTACTAAGGTAAATGAAACATTCCCTTAAGAAGTTTACAACCAACCAATCGGTTAAACAATATTTGCTGCATAATTACCTTAAGATACTCTGCTAAATACAGTGAGCGATATAGATACTGAATAGGATACACGCCTTAATTGAACGCATTAGGCAGAAACACAGACTGTTAAATTGCAGTACAAGTAAAACCTACAAGAAATGTCACGTGGAGTGTAAGGTTTTAGTAAATGGCAGCAGGTACTATAAGACTAAAAACTGTATGATAAAGAGATAGATTGCCTCAGTTGGAAAAATCTGGAAAAGCATCACAAAAGGCACAGAAATAGAAAAATGCAAGAGCAGGGAGCATGTGGCCTAGGCATTAAAAAATAGGTAAATTTGGAAAAATCAGAAAATAAACATAAAAAGTGAGTGTGACAAAATGGATGAAACTGGAAGGCCTTATTCTAGGTGAACTAAGTCAGTCATGGAAGGACAAATACTGTATAATTTCACATATACAAGAAATTTAACATAGTCATTGTGCCTACAGTTGACAATGGCATGTTGTACACAAAAACGTGTTGAGAGGGTAGATCTCAGGTTAAATGTTCTTACAACAATAAATAAAAATCAGTAAAGATACATGAAAAATGTTACCAGGCTTCCCTGGTGGCTTAGTGCCTGGGAACCGCACCTACTCAGCCCACCTGCAGCAACTACGAAGCCCGAGTGCCTAGAGCCTGTGCTTTGCAACAAGAGAAGCTACTGCAGTGAGAAGCCCAAGGAAGCCCCTGCTTGCTGCAACTAGAGAAAAGCCGTGCAGCAGCGCAGGCCCAGCAAGGCCAAAAATACACGCATACGTGAAATTATTAAGAAAAAAGGTCTGTTTTAGGGTAATCAGTCTGGTGGTGGAAGTTAGGTGAGGTGTGGTTGGTGGATGACAGGGCTCAGAAAGAGCATCACTGAGATGGATTGCTACACAGGATAATACAAGTGCTTTAAAATCTTTTCAACCCTGTGGAGACTTTCCCTCTTCATTGATGTATGCATTCTTGTACATTCACTTAGGGTAGTGCGTTTGTGTGTGTTTTGATGAATACCTATTTCTCAATGCATTAATTCATTAAGTACTCAGTTTTTGCTGTCAGGAATGGACTCCATTCATTCCACAATCCAGTTATTACCAGTTCTTAAGAATTGTAACGTTTGGGGTTTTCTGATATCTCACAACAAAAGGAGCTTAATTTGTTTTAGGATTTTTCTCTTATTTTCTGGTGATAAAATCATATCATTCACATTGATATTTCAGTGTCTTCTGAGTAGGCTGCCTGACACATGTTATCTTTCAAAAAATAAAAATTTATTCCTTTTTTTCTTTTCTCTTCTTTTAAATGCTTAGAAAGATTGCCCAGTAAATATATCAGATTTAGGTGCTTTAATTTTTCAGGTCACTATTAATCTTTTATATTCTTTTCCATCTCTTGATTTTGTCCTATAATTTAAAAATCTTTTTTTCTTCACAGTCTCATGTACTTAAAAACATTTACTGAGTACTAATTGTATAAGTAACAAAAACCTGAAAGTAACCACCCACCATGCCCACTAAGGCCTCAGTCCACGGGAGAGTCAGACACGGCTTTACACGGTGGACACAGTAAAATAATAGATCTAGGGGCAAGGAAGTTGCTAAGTTTCTCATTCCAAGTTTTGTTAATTGCTATATTTTTAGCTTTTGATAAATTGGTTTAATCCCAATATATACATTTTATGAATTTTCCAAAGCATTAGTAATATTGCTATGCTATTAGCAGAAATCAATTTTATCTTTTTGTTCTTTTCTTCATGATATATGTTGTCATCTTTTCTCTCTTGATGGATTTTAAGTATTTTAGTTATTTTACTTTAAGTATTTTAATGTTTAGTACATTATTTAGAGTAATTTATTGTGTTAGTATTCCTTAGTAATAGCATTAATTACTACATTTTTGCTGATTAATTACTCTTTTGATCCTATTGCCTGTTTCTGAATGCATGTTTTCATTTAGTTGTATTAAATATATCTTTGTATGCTGCACTTGATTTTGAAATTTAGAGGAGACCTTTTTTCTCTGGTAGCTCAGCTGGTAAAGAATCCGCTTGAAATGCAGGAGACCCCTGTTTGATTCCTGGGTTAGTAAGATCCCCTGGAGAAGGGATAGTCAGTCTACTCACTCCAGTATTCTTGGGCTTCCCTTGTGGCTCAGCTGGTAAAGAATCCACCTGCAATGTGGGAGACATGGGTTTGATCTCTGCATTGGGAAGATACCCTGGAGAAGGGAAAGACTACCCACTCCATTCTGGCCTGGAGAATTCCATGGACTGTATAGTCCATGGCGTGGCAACTGAGCCACTTTCACTTTCAATAGAAAGCACTAGGATGTTCACAGTAAATAGTAAGTTGGACACATTTTGGATTTTTTAATTTATCCTACAAGTTTACTGTGGATATTCCTAGTTTTCTTTGCAGGCATCCATTATAGATACTTTTAATTTCTTTATTTCTCCTTTAAGCTCATTTGAAGGTTAACTAACTCATCTAATTTTCCTTATACTATAAAATATTAACATGGATTTTTTTTTAAAGAACTCTTTCTATTTTCCTTTCTATTGTCTTGTTTGTTTGTTTTGTCTTCTTTTTAAGTTGGCTGACGACTTCTACTCTCTGAGAGGCAGCAATATAAGCAGCCATCTGGCCAAAACTTCTGTTAGAAAATGACATTAGTTTGAGACACGTGTACCCCAATGTTCATCGCCGCATTGTTTACTATAGCCAGGACATGGAAGCAACCTAGATGCCCATCAACTGATGAATGGATAAGAAAGCTGTGGTACATATACACAATGGAATATTACTCAGCCATTAAAAAAAAAGTTCATTTGAATTAGTTCTACTCAGGTGGACGGAACTGGAGCCTATTATCCAGAGTGAAGTAAGCCAGAAGGAAAAACAACAATACAGTATACTAACGCATATATATGGAATTTAGAAAGATAGTAATGAGAACCCTGCATGCAAGGACAGCAAAAGAAACGCAGATGTATAGAACAGTCTCGTGGACTCTGTGGAAGAGGGCAGGGGTGGGATGATATGGGAGAATGGCATTGAAACATGTTAATTATCATAAGTGAAATCAATCGCCAGTCCAGGTTTGATGCTCGGGGCTAGTGCACCAGGATGACCCAGGGAGAGGGAATCAGGAGGGAGGAGGGAGAGGGGTTCTGGAGGGGGAACATATGTATACCCATAGCAGATTCATGTCATTGTATGGCAAAACCAACACAATAAAGTAAAGAAAATTAAAAAAAAAAAAACAAAAACTGGCTATAAGTGTCCTTAGGACCTTCCAGTTGTTCTGATGGACATGTGGGCCATAGATCAGTGTGGGGCTCAGTCAGTGATTATTTACACTCTCTTACAGCTGTTTTATCTAACATCTGGAGGACACATTAGTATCCCTTCCATTCTGAGTTCCTTTGCAATATGCGTAACCTGTAGGATTAAACTGGACATCAGCACATACATTTCAGCTCACAGAGTGTACATCAAGAAATTCTGGAGGAATAAAACTCCTGACAGCCAGATGGACAGTATTCTGACAAAAATCTGTTGAAGGATATAGAGGAGAGGAAAAAAAAAAGAAAAGGCCTTTATTTGCTCCTAGTAGAAGGGTCTGGCAATTAGCAGTTATCAGTCCTCTGAGTCCCGGGGCTGTTCACGAGACAAGTGGACCAAGAAACAAGGAGATGGTGTTGGGGCCAGGCAGATGCTCTCTAAGGTCAATTAACTGCACTTTTCTGAGAAGTGACTTTGGAAGTTAGCCCTTTTTCTCTTTTCGGAAAACGTGACAGAAATGAAAACAAATCTGGGAAAGTACCTTTTGTACAGTTGTGGTTTGGGGATAAGCGAGATAAATGGGTGGTGTAATCTTGAGACTTACAGCTGTCTTTGCAGGAAAACCTTCAGCCCTGTACACTCTTGAGCACCTACAGTATACACATACTCCACTGGGAGCCATCTCAGCCCTACATGGACAACACGTGACAACAAACCATATCCATGTAATAAGTGCCACCAAAGCAAGGGCGGGTGCTGGTGCAGATCTCAGGTGGCACTTTAGCTTCCCAAAGCCTGAAAGGATCCCCACATTTTCACTGCCCTTGAGCTTCAAAGTTAAAGGGAGAGGCTGCCTTGTGGTGTCTATGAGTGACGGCATGCAGTCCAGAACAAAGTTTGGAAGAACTGCGTGGCGATGTAAGAAAAATAATCCTGGGACAGTGGGTGTGAAAGGGGAAACTATTGATCTTGTTTCTTCTGAAGTAGAATTCATAAATTTAAATTTTGTTTACAGGTCTAGCTTGCAGCTGCTAAGCAGGAAGGTAATCTTTCCCTTTCTCTCCGTTCACCCTCCTCCTCTGATGTTTCTTATGGTGAAAGTGAACAACAATTCCTGGAAAGGTAAAATGATAGCCTAATGAAACGTGTGGATTTGTACAACCACAGAGAGGGGAAGAATACACAGCATCTTCTTGACCAAATATAATTTTATGACATGCTTCTCAAACTACCTGTGGAAAAGGGACAGATTTGCTTTTGAAATTTCTAACCCATCAGAGCCTAATTCTTTTGTAAAATACAATAAAAATGGGTTACTAGAAAAACGATAAAAAGGCATAACATGAAACTCTAAACTGGTGTTGTTGCTGTTGTTGTTACATATAAAAGTCATAAAATTTCTCTGTCAGACTGTTATAAAAGTTTCTAAAGATTCACTCTCATTTTCTCATCTTGTCATAGATGAATAAGTAAAAAATTCACAGACTTGCTTCTGTTTGTGGACAGTCTTGGGTTGTCATTCTTCCAAACTTAAGCATTCTGAGGGAAAGCTGTGATTAGTATTTTTAAAGGCTCATTTATTGAAATCTCTCTCTCAGTTCAGTTCAGTAACTCAGTCGTGTCTGACTCTTTGCAACCCCATGGACTGCAGCACACCAGGCCTCCCTGTCCATCACCGACTCCCAGAGTTTACTAAAAATCATGCCCATTGAGTCGGTGATGCCATCTAACCATCTCATCCTCTGTCATCCCCTTCTCCTCCTGCCTTCAATCTTTCTCAGCATCAGGGTCTTTTCTAATGAGTCAGTTCTTTGCATCAGGTGGCCAAAGTATTGGAGCTTCTGCTTCCCTCTCTATATCTACCTATTATTGCCACCTATCACCTATCTTTATCTTGTATAGTGGTGTTCTAGTTTCAAAGTAGGCACTTGAGTTGTGTTGTATTCTGTGCTATTCTATTTGCTTCACTTGTCATTACAAGAGCAGCTCTCACTAGTGGATCCCAAAACTGTTGGAAATCTGGAAAGAATGATATCACTTATATGTGGAATATGAAAGAAAGGTACAAATGAACTTATTTATAAAATAAAAATAGAGTCATAGATGTAGAAAACAAACTATGGTTGCCAAGGAGGAAAGTGGGTGAGGGATAAATTGGGAGATTGGGGTTGACATATAAACACTACTAATATATAAAATAAATAAGTAATAAGAACCTATTGTATAGCAAAGGGAGTTCGACTCAATGCTCCGTAATGACCTAAATGAGAAGAGAATCTAAAAAAAGAGTGGCTATATGTATACGTATAACTGATTCACTTTGCTGTACAGTAGAAATTAACACAGCATTTCAGAATAACTATAATAAAATTTAATTAAACAAAAAAAGAACATGGATTCTAGAGCCAGAATACTTAAGTTCAGATTCACCTGACATCATTTACATAACTGTGGTTGGGGTCTAGTAACCTCCTTAAGTGTGAAACAAATGGGGATAAAAATAAAACTTTGTGGTATTGTGAGGACTAAGTAAGTTAGTGCATTTAAAACAAATAGAATAGTGGGAACAATGGATTTGAAGACGGGTATGACTTACGTTCTGCTCTTTCAGTGCTATCTCTAACCCATAAATAAAGTATAAAACAGCACAAGTTAAATGCTCTAAGATGGACAATGAAAGTGTAGATAGATGGGAAAAAACAGTGTGAGCATTGACAGTTTTATTCAATAAGTGAAGAAACTGAGGCTTGAAGAGTGTGTGAGTTTCTTTTGATCTCTTGGCTCACAAGACCAGGGCTGATAATAGAGCTTAGCTGGCCTTCTCCAAGTAAAGAACCAGGACTCTTTCTTCTGTGAAGGATAATCTTGGCTTCTTTCCTTACTGGCTGTATGATCTCTGGGAAGTGACTCAGCCTCTCTGAACTTTAATTTCTGTGTCTATAAAACAGAGATAATTATAGTATGCATCTCTGGAAATTGTAATGAGTGTTGAATGAGATGATGCATATAGAGTGTTTTACAGAGTGTTTGGCTCATAACAAGCATTCGGTATATCTTAACCTTTATTAACAGTGATATAAATATTTTATCTCATCTCAGTATTGTTTGTGAATAGTCAAGATTAGTTCTATTTTTGTATTCAATTTCTGCTTCTGGATAGAGTACATAAGACAGAAACAATCAGAAACAATAAACATACAGGTTAATACTACAATTACAAGGCAAAACCTTCCCAGAAAAACTAATTATTTGTAAAATAAATTGACTTGAATGTTCCCCCTTTCTCTTAAAGCTTCCATAAGAGGCTATGATATCCCAACACTTGAACTTCAGAGAAAAGGAGAAGAAAAAAAATCTCTGGACAACCAAATCTGAATAAAGTTTGTAGAAAAATTCCTGATACCAAAAATGTGTTCACTGTACATCAAATTGCATCTTTATTTGATGGCTGGAATTACTTTCTATGCCCTTTCCCCAAACACCCACTATCCCCAAGCAAAGCATGTTTGTGAACTTTTAAATTCTAAAGAGTGCCCAAAAAAGGGAAATTTTTCTCTGTATGGAAGATATTTATGGCCTTTATCTACAAGGAATTTTTAATAAAATACCTGAAAATATATACTTTTATGGATTTCAGCTGGTTTCAAAATGCAAAAGGTTAAATTTCTCAAAGCTATCTTTTTGTGTTGTTTAAAAGATATTTGGGGACTGAATGCTAGTATCTCTGAAAATCAAATAAATTTGAGAACTCTGGGAAGCAAGACTTTTGATGAGAAAATCATGATCCAGTCTTACGGTGTAAAAGTGTTGTTCTGTATGCTGTTTACTGGCTGATCCAACAGGCATTCACTAAGTCCTGGGGAGGCATAGCAGTCTGTGCTAGGCACTGGAGGTAGTCAGTGAACCCTGTTCAGGTTTCTGATAGAAAGAGAAGACGTACAGTCACAAGTCAACCAAATGACATTGTCCAAAGACAATAGAAAAATCCCATAATGAGGAATCACTATGCAGACTGTGATTCAGACCAGATGAGAGTCATAAAGAGTAAGTTTTATGACCTACAGGAAGAAGAAAGTTCTGAGGTCTATAAGCATCTGGAAGACTTCATGGAAGAGGTGAGAACTTCAGTTGAAGGTCAACAAAAGTATAGCATCAGGAGTGGTGAGACAGAGGTGGCTTACCTGGGGTATAGGCAGAGGTTGCTGCTGCATAATGGGAGCAGGCAGGGCTATGCTTGGCACTCAGGAAACCCCCTGGGGCATCTCCTAGTACTTCCATGGTATGGCACAGTGAAACTTGGTAACCAGGTACCCAGACACCCCAGACATGAAAGCAAGTTTTGCACACTGGTAGGATCACTAATCAGAGCTTGCAGGGGGTGGGGGGGGGAACCTAGATGAGTGATAGCGAAGGAAGATGAGGGGGAATCACTCACATTCTTAGGACCAAATGCAGTAGCATATTAGCTTATTTCAATTTTCTTCTTGTAAGTTTTCCACCAGAAATTGTGACCACCCAGAAAAATGTGTGACAGATGAAATGAACTCAATGTGCCCCACCCAGACCACTTCAGATTCCTTTTTACCAGCTCTGTGGTAAAGAGGGTTGTGCCTGGCACTGGGGCCCTTTGCCCATTTAGAGGGCCAGCTACGTGCGAGTGTGATAAGTTGCTTCATTCGTGTCTGACTCTGTGCAACCCCATGGACTGTAGCCTGCCAGGCTCCTCTGTCCATGGGGTTCTCCAGGCAAGAGTACTGGAGTGGGTTGCCATGCCCTCCTCCAGGGGACCTTCCCTACCCAGGGATTGAACCTGTGTCTCTTGTGTCTTCTGCATTGGCAGGCAGGTTCTTTACTGCTGAGCCACCTGGGGAGATCCTAGGAGGCCAGAAGAGGCTTCCAGTTCCCTCAGGGAAGCTTGACATCAGTGCTTGGTTGACCATGGGAATGCCCCATCTCCTTTGTCTTATAACCACCTTCAGAGTGTAATTTATATTCCAGAGGGCTGCAGGATCTGGCTGTAGCTTAGGACTTCATGGAAATGACACCCTTGCTTGACTTCTTCCTTTTCCCTCCTCCCTTTCTGGTTTCTTACGAAACACTTCCTAAGTACGACCCCTGCATTAGAATCCTTGCCTCAGGGTCTGCTTCTCAGAGAACCAGGCTTAAAATTAAAGGGTTCTTAAGTTGAGTGGAATAAAGATTTAAAGGACAGAATGAGTATATTTAATTTGTTTGAAGTAACTAGTCTCATTTAGGTACAAAAGGAGTGAATGAAAATTCTGGAGAAGAGTTTAGAAATCCAGTTATCAGATGGCACTTTGCAGAAATTTAATGAAGCTAAGGAATTCCTAATTCTTTTTTGCTGGTGCGTCAGCATAGGGATCCTATTATAGGTGCAACTGCCTAGGTTCAGCTGAAGTAGAGTGAGTTCTGTGTTCCATGAATGCATCTTGCAAGTTAGAACATGACTATTCATGTTTCCTGAGGACTCAGGGGTTCAGGACACTACTTCATGCTATAAGGGCTTCCTCTGGAAAGGTAATGTGCTTGACCCGAAGTCAGGTGGGCTGTAAATGCCAGAGAATTAATATTCTCAGAGTAGTTCTCAGCTAATGAGAGTTAGTACAGATTTCTCACTCTCTCTCTTCGAGTCAGCTCTGATGAGTGTAGGCATGCCCTACACCATCTCCTGAAGGCTGAGACCTAATCTCCCACAGTGGCATTTTCTTTTGGCCTCTCTTTATTGCCTGTCCCAATTTTCCAACCCCCTACTGATATTTCCTGGGATTTCATTCCAAATCTACTTGCCAAAAAAAATTCTTGTGTCATGATCTGCTTTTGGGGAACCTGAATTAAGACAGTTTCAGCCTCAGAACTTTCATATTAATTTCTTTTCCTGAGAGGCAGTCTCTTTAAAAGTCAATTTACCTGTGGCTCTGCTTTGCAGGTTTGGAGCCCACTACTTTGGAAAATGTTTCAGACTCTGTAACTCATGTTTATGAATATGATTGACAAAGATAAAGCTTTTTTTCACATTGACTATGGTCTGAATAATCATGAGTGGTATTGCACGCAAAATGCATGTAAGGAGAATAAAACTGACTCATATTCAAGAAATCACAGTCATCCCCCAAATAGGAAGCTATTCCACAAGTCACTGATTCAGCAAGTATGTATCAAATCTTGTTTATGCATAAAGCACAATGCAGAGCCCACATAGCTGCAAATATAGATTTGATTTTGGAGAATGCATCCCACAGTCAGGAAAGCCAGGAGGACATTCATGTTAGCTAGCTAAAGAGGAATAAAACTGATTTCAGTATGCAGCTTGCTCAGATGCTGTCTTAGAAATCAAGTTCTAGGAGGAATCCCTTCCTGGTTTTGAGTAAAGAAAGGCAATACTGAAATAAGTGCATATCCAAGGTGTCTGGTTAGTGGGTTCTAAAATTCATTAGGTGTCAGGACACATTTGTTAAAACTAAATCATTCTATTTCATAATCGACCTCATACTGGCTGCCTTTCTCTCATCAGTCCTTAGCAGACTCTGCCTTCCAGTGATACTGAACCACTTGCAGTTCCCCAACATCCCATGTTCTTCTCCATGCTTAGATGCTTGCTTCTGTTTCTTCTTCTGCCTCCAATGCCCTTTCTCCACCTACCTAAGTCCCTGATGTATGTACAGACATACCTCGGAGATAACACAAGGTCAGTTCTACTCCAATAAAGCAACTCATAGGGTTTTTGGCTTGTGGGTGCATATACAATCTCTGTTTACATATACTGCAGTCTGTTTAGCAGTGGACATA
This sequence comes from Antilocapra americana, assembly GCA_007570785.1. Taxonomy (NCBI): domain Eukaryota; kingdom Metazoa; phylum Chordata; class Mammalia; order Artiodactyla; family Antilocapridae; genus Antilocapra; species Antilocapra americana. The sequence goes on along the minus strand of ML661883.1, from coordinate 12,380,002 downwards.
GGACTGGAAAAGGACAGTTTTCATTCCAATCCCAAAGAAGGGTCAATGTCATGGAATATTCAAACGATCGCACAATTGTGCTCATTCACCTGCTAATACGGTAATGTTTAAAATCCTTCAAGCTAGGCTTCAACAGGATGTGAAGTGAGAACTTCCAGATGTACAAGCTGGATTTGGAAAAGGCTGAGGAACCAGAGATCAAGTTGCCAACTTCCACTGGATTATAGAAAAAGCAAGGAAATTCCAGGAAAAATCTTCTGCTTCATTGACTATGCTAAAGCCTTTGACTGTGTGGATCACAACAAACTGAAAAATTCTTCAAGAGATGGGAACACCAGACCACCTTACCTGCCTCCTGAGAAACCTGTATCCAGGTCAAGAAGCAACAGTTAGAACTAGACATGGAACAATGGACTGGTTAAAAACTGGGAAATGTTTACATCAAAGCTGTACATTGTCACTGTGCTTATTTAACTTACTTATATGCAGAGTGTTACTGTGCTGTGCTTAGTCACTCAGTTGTCTCTGACTCTGCAAAAATTTTCAGCAAAGCAAATGTAAGAACTATATGATAACTTGTCATTCTTGCTGCATCTATGTAAATAACCAGGCCACATCTAATGAAACTCGCTTTATTTTGTGATGAAGAATAATCTCTGTTTGAGATTAGCTTTGATCAACAGGGGGAAAAAGACAGTAGAGAGAAATTCTGTGTTTCCATGGGGCACTATGCACACCCTTCTGAGTTATGAGATTTTGATGCTGTTCATCGTCTTTGAGCTATTTTGCACCACTTTGCAAATTGCAGGTGACTGATAGAAATGCAAGGACTCTGTCTTGTCTGGTAGAGGCTTAATTGGCTCCTCTCCCATTGTGGATAAATCAGTTGTGATGTCTACTTGTAAAGTGGATTTGGATCTGTTACCTTGCACAGATTGTCTATCCTTACCAATTTTCAGTTTTTCCACTTTCCTTTAACATCTGGCTGCAAACTAACCTTAGCCTCCAAATTAAGCTTTTAATTGTGCACCCTCTTCCGCCAGATCCTTATCAGACTCTCAGGTTGCCTTGTAGCTGCTATTTGTTCCTAGGATCTGAGGAGCCTCTGCAAGCTCAAGTCTGAGGACTTATTGCAGGCTCAGAAGGACTCATTACTGCTGCAGACCATGCATGGCTTGATTTCTCCCTTGACAAGCTGCTGTCTGAGTCACTAAGGAAGTCTGGTGAAACATTTAGTTCATCTATACCCTTATTGGAGAAGCAGTCAATGCTGTGGACAACATCACCAGTTTAATCTTATCTTCAAAAAACTCAGGGAGTGATGAGTCACTATATAAAACAACCATGGCCAGACCATATATAAAAACAGAACTCTGACAGAGAACGTTTATCACAACCAGTCTAAGACTAAAACCACAACTTCAACATTAGCTCCAAATTAGGACCTGCGAAATAATTTCCAGCTTGCCTAAATGTTGTCCCCTTTTCTAACTTAGGATCAACTATAGAAAGCCAAACATGTATTCCAAAGTAGTCATATAGCCTGAGCCACTTCTAGTTAACCTGCTTCCAACTTCGGCATGCCAGCAGCCTCCAATTAGGGCACAGCTGAAGTCTTCCTTTTTTCCCACTCTAAAGGTTTCCCCCTACTGTGCGTGCATTTGAGTTTCTGCCAAACTCAAATTATAAACTCTAAATAAACATCATTCACTTGTTTTCATTTGATCAATCTCCACTTGTTTCCATAGATTTCTTAGAAGTTCCACCAAGATACAGTTTGCACAGACCATCACCATGGACTCTGGTCTTCAACTCATTGTGGACCCTCTGTGTCTAGCTCTTCCCTGCTAGTCAAGTCCACAGTGTCACGGTAAGTCAGCACCAGGTCTGAACTCTATTCCCTTTATGCTGAGTTCCTTAGTTATTTATTCTCAGCTTGGTACCAAGGTTTTGTTGCATTTCCTATCTGTTTGCCATCCTTGATGAAATCAAGTCATTCTCTTCTTTGCTTTTCACTGCATTTGGGTTACTCTTTTATGGTGCATTGTCTTAAAGGAGTATATTTCATAAGAAGGAGGCTTATGACTTGACTAAGTCAAAGAAACTCGGGTGGGAAATAGCCTCTTTATCTACATTAAAACATCTGGCATAACACTGTGAAAGGGCTTTAGAATAGAAATGAGATGAGACTCAAAATAAATGCGTGGCTCTAATGATCAAAAAGATAAATAGCCCACAACCCAAACAACTACCTGTTGCTATGAGCACTTGCAGGTATTGTAGAAAGAAGGGACTTTGGAAAAAATTATCCCATACTACAGAACAAACACAGAAACAAACCAACAATCTTTCAATTCCAGATCAGGCAGGGTCCTCTGAGGAAGAAAAATGCATCCAATAGTCTTCCTTACTTTTAAATGCACAAGATGAATTATAAATATAACTGGTCAGCCTCGTTAATTACAGGTAGATGTAGTTCTCTCTGTAAATCCTGTCACCACTGTTTAACTTCTTTGGAGGAAACATACCACACAGGTAGGAGTATTTTAAATAATCTACAGATGTTTTACTCCCATCCCTTAACTTAACCCTTGTGTCCCTGACTGAAAAACTTAATTCCTGCTCTGGGCTGCCATACTTGAGAATTTAATATGGGGACATTTACTTTGCAAATGGTTTTGTAATATTAAATGCATGTCAGAAGAACTAATTCTTGAGATTTCGGAGGACTTCATTCATAATCAAGTTGTGTCTGTTCTGGATATACCATTGCTTTCTCCATATTTATTTTTTTTAATTATTTTTTAATTGGAGAAAAATTGCTTTACAATGTTGCATTGGTTTCTGATGTACAACAAGGCAAATCAGTCAAAATTACATATATATCCCCTCACTCTTGGGCCTCCCTCCCCTCATCTACATCCCACCCCTCTAGGTCATCACAGAGCAGCTGGTTGGGCTCCCTGTGTTATATGGCAATTTCTCATCAGCTCTCTGTTTCACACATTGTAGTGTATACATGCTGATGCTACTTTCTCTGTCTGTCTCACTGTTTCCTTCCCCTACTGTGTCCTCCATGACATTTAATACACATTCCTGATAAAGATCTTGACACCATTCCTGACAGTTTCTGGGATAAAATTTCCAACATTGGAATTTAAACAGAATAATTGGAGCAGAGCCTATTTAAGCTCAGCTAGATTCTACCAAATCGTTACTCAAACATTCCCAATATCCTTTGCTGCTGGAAGTACAATAAAGGCTCAAATCCATCTTTGAAAGCCTTTATCCAAAAGTCTCCTCAAACTTTGTAATAACCCTCATAACACTTTCATCCTGCCAGTAAAGAAACCAAATAGATGAAGATATCAATTCTTTCAACAATTCAGGATCATTAATAAAACCATTATTGTTGCTTTCTCTGTAGTGTCTAACTCAAACATCATCCTATGAACTATTCTGCCTAAAACCACTTGCGACAGTTTCCTTGTCTTCACCTGGGAAGGACAACAATATACTTGGGCAGTCATGTCTTGAGCACTGACACCCCTTCGGATTTTTCAGTCTTCATTCAAGGTTTATAAGGTCTATATTCCCCTTGTGATTTAGTTTTGATATAACATGTAGATAATTATTACTTTGTACTGAAAGCAAGGAAGTTTGTTAAAGATTTAATTTAGTACTTACTCTCAGTCTTAGCAGAAAAGGAATATGTTATTTCAAAAGATACATCAAGAAGGATGAGATGGGAGGGATGTGGGAGGGGGATTCAGGATGGGGAACACATGTACACTTGTGGTGAATTCATGTCAATGTATGGCAAAACCACTACAATATTGTAAAGTAATTAGCCTCCAATTAAAATAAAGAAATTTATATTAAAAAAAAAAGAATGTTCCACAACACGGTCTGTTAGGTAAGACGTGCTCCATCTGAGGAGGGAAAACACTCTCTCCTGTGAGAGTAAAGACTCTCCAAACTTACCCTAGACCTCTTTCATGATGACAACTGAGAGGATTTCTAGGTTTAACTGGATACTTCAGACAATGGAGGCCAAATTTTTCTTTGACTGTAACACTTCATTATGAATTAACTAAGTCTTCAGCTAAGAGACCCTGTGATTTGGACACCCAAACATGATCAGACCTCCTGCAACCTCAAGACACCTCTTCAGGCTTCTTCCTTAGGCACCCCTAAGTACAAAAAAAGCTATCCCATCTAGTTGTGCATGAGTAATCTGGACATTACTTAGTGTTTATCTCAGTTTCGTGCCAAACCGTCATCTTAGCCTGGTTATTCAACATTTTCTTGTTGAAAAGCTATAGCCCTTAGAGCCAGTAAAAATATGCTCCATCTTGTGTTTTTAACCTGGAACGTCAGCTTTTATATCAACTAATTCAGGGCACATACTTAACAGAAAACATTATAAAATAACTCTGTAAGACATTTCCTCTTATTTGAAAATGATACTGTTTTACTTATTATCCATAGTCTTCTGAAAAGGCTAAAAAGGTCAATGCCAACCCTTAACTTAAAATTAGCAAAACTTTTAGAAAACTTTAAACTCCCCTGGCCAAAGGTACTCCTACTAGCTCTTATGGCCACTCCTTCAGGGACACATCAGTTATTTTTCTATAAATTGGTAATTTGAAGATCTATGCATTTGAGAATTTTGCCTCCAATATTAGACTCTACCTTATTGCACAGTGACATGGCAAAATATTGCAATGGACTCTTATAAACAGTCCTTTCACCAATGGATTACCATTACCTTTCCAAGATATTTTCCTAAACCACCTCTTTATGATCTTTACCAGGATATTTCATCTCCCACAAGAGACATCAGAGGCAAACTATTGTTCTTGACCTCACTGAAAGAGACCTTATCAGGTACTATTAACAACAAATACAGCAGTGAAATGCCAGGTAGTCAATACTTGGGTTCACGTTTAACAATTAAAAGAAATAATTCAGAATTACACACAATTGGAAGGCTATTCCAATAGTGAACTTCAAACTGAGGATCCTAATAGGATCTTTTTTTCAATTTATTTACTTATTTTTAATTTTTACAATGCTGTGTTGGTTTCTGCCATACAACAATGTGAATTGGCCTTAATAATGCATATATCTCCTCCCTCCCTAGCCTCTCTCACTAGAACTGATTCAAATTTGTTCTTTTTTTATGGCTGAGTAATATTTCATTGCGTATATGTACCACATCGTTATCCATTCATCTGCTGATGAACATCTAGGTTGATTCCATCTCCTGGATATTGTACATAGAGTGGCTATGAACACTAGGGTACATGTGTCTTTTTTCACTCATGGTTTTCTCAGGGTATATGCCTAATAGAGGGTTTCTGGGTCACATGGTACACTTACTGCTGGTTTTTTAAGGAATCTCCATACTGTTCTCCATAATGACTGTATCAGTCTACATTCCCACCAACAGTGCAAGAAGGTTCCTTTTTCTCCACATCCTCGCCAGCATTTATTGCTTGCAGCATTTTTGATGATGGCCATTCTGACTGGTGTAAGGTATTACCTCATTGTAGTTTTGATTTGCAATTCTCTAATAATTAGTAATTTTGAGCATTTTTTCATGTGCTTATTTTCCATCTGTATGTTTTCTTGGAGAAATGTCTGTTTAGGTCTTCTGCCCATTGTTTGATTGGGCTGTTTTCCTAATATTGAGGTGTATGAGCTGCTTATATATCCTGGAGAATAATCCTTTGTCAGTTGTTTAATTTGCAATATTTTCTCTCATTCTGAGGGTTGTCTTTTAATCTTGTTTATTGTTTCCTTTGCTGTGCAAAGGCTTTTAAGTCTAATCAGGTCCTACTTTTTAATTTTTGTTTTTATTCTCATTATTCTAGGAAGTGGGTCAAAAAGTATCTTTCTGTGATGACATATGCTCTTTGGCCTACTGCCTACATTTTCCTTTAAGAGCTTTATTATTTCTGGCCTTACAGTTAAGTCTTTAATCTATTTTGAGTTTATTTTTGTGTATGATGTTAGGAAGTGTTCTATTTTCATTCTTTTGCATGTAGCTGTGTGATGTTCTCAGCACCACTTACCTAATAGGATTTTATGGACAGCTGATCTTTGGAAGAAGAAACTTGACCTAATATCTTTGGAACCAGTGGATGGCTTCAGACAGTAGACAGCTTCTGCCCAAGATGTTGGATTAAGATCTCTATCTGATTCCTGTTTTGTTTATCTTTCTGCTTATAATAATTCTTCTCATTTTCTATAGGTCCTTGTTATCATCTACACATAATCTTTTTTCCCTGCTTATATAACTATTAGGTCAGACCATACTTATTCCAATGCCATTCTTAGATTATCTCAAACAGGAGCTATTGCTTTCAGTCTTATTGACTGCTAAATATACCATCCATCACTACATCTCATTATAAACAGCTCTGGACAGTTTCAGTTTGATCAGATAAGATCTAAAGAACTGTAGCTTTATAATGTTTCTACTTGGATCTACATGGGAAAATGGTATTTAAAAAATCAACTGGTAAATGACTTTACCAGTATCCATCTTGCTGCGCAAAAGAATCAATTATTACAATCTATTGATTGGATATTATGTAATTCTAGATTTCATTGCCACAACATTCTTAGGGCAATAGGCCAAATATTTCCCATATGAAAGAGAATAATAGATATCTAAATACATACTCCAACTGATGTAAGACTTGGTTTTGACCTCATGTCTAACTAGCTCTTTTCTCCTATATATCTCCATGTGTCCGTACTGAGTACTACTTCTTTTGGAGCCCAAATGCCTGCTTCTGTTTGCTTCAGATGCTGCGAATGTAAGTAATGGTGGCTGACTCCCTTGTTAAATTAATCTCTGAATAAATAGTCTTTGCTAATTCTCATTTGGGAGGTTTTCATTTATTTCCACAGCAATGCTGCTTAGTCAAAAGATATTCTTCCACCAGCTTCTTGGAATCCACTAGTCTTATGACCCACAAGTCTTACTATTGGTTTTTTAACTTAATTAAACTTTTTGTATTAATATTTCTCCTTTTCATTTCAGGCATTCCTGTTTAAGATGCACAAACTTCAGGATTTTAATACAACTGACCTGTGCTATAACTTCTCAAAAGATGGTTCAATTTATTTTATATCAACAACACCAAGAGCCCTAGAAAGACTATTTATTAGATCTTACTTCATCTCATTCATGAGCTTTATGGTTGTCTTTTAGTTGCTTAGGATCCTATTGTAACCATTCATAGTGAACAAAAAAGAGGGATTTACAATGTTAAACTTTATCTGAGCTCGTTGTTCCTAAAAAAAGTGATGGTTAAGAAATTCCCCAGCCTTTGTGTTCCTGAAAAGCACTTAGTAGAAAGAACAACTCTTTTCCATAATTTAGATAAAATTCCCAGTCCACTCTTTCTCATGACTACAAAGTGTCTATGAGCAATTGGTTTTTGACAAGAATGACAAGATTGTTCAGAGGGGAAAGAATGGTCTTTTAAACAAATGGTTCTGAGACAGCTGGGTATTGTCACATGCAAAAGAATATAGTTGGATATTTTAATATAAAAATTAACTCAAAATTAACTAAAGCCTAAATGTAAAAGCTAAAATTATGAAACTATTAGAAGAAACATAGGGGTAAAACTTCATGACTTCAGATATGGCAATGGATTTTTAAATATGACCAAAAGCACAATTAACAAAAGAAAAATAGATAATTTGACTTGCATCAAAATTAAAACTTTTGTGCTTCAAAAAATATTATCAAGATGGTTAAAAGGCAATCCAAAGACTGTAGGTAAGTTAGGCAAATACATTTAGAAGAATGATAAAATAGCTTCTTTGGAGATGATAAATATTTGACCAGGGATTGAATGAGGAGATATGAAGTGTTGAATCTGACTCAATGTCTAGCAAGTTTCAAGATTTTGTATGACATGATTCATTACTCTACCAAGACCATATGTGTGTGTATAATAAATTATATATCACATTCTTAACAATATATATTTGATACAAAATCATATCAGGTGAAAGCAAGGGAGTAACAAGCCTAGAATTTGGGATGATGGTTATCTTAGATGAAGAATGTAAGCTACTGGGTTGGCCAAAATGTTCATTTGGGTTTTTCTGTCACGTATTACTATACTATAAAATTTTTGTATTTTTGATTGTGTATTAGGCTTATGCTTCCATATTTACATTGCTAAAAGGGAGAATGAAGAAAGAAGATAGATAATTATCAACCAAAGATGGGCTTACAGTCTGAAATCAGGAATGTTTTATACATCTGATCCATGGACAAAAGTATTAATATAATGTTAACCTGCCTTGTGAATCTCCAGGAAGGTGAATTAGTATGCAGCATTTTCCAAACTGGTTGCTTGAGAATCACTCTCCTACAGATCTAATGCAGAAGGTGCCAAGGCAGTTATCACTTCTTTTCACAAATGAGAAAGGCAAGTTTATGAGATGTATTGATAAAACAAGCTTGCTCATCTTTTTTATACTGAATTTTATCTATTTCTTTGGTGTTTTAGTGATTTACTATAATTTTATTAGCTAATAAGCAATCAATAGCATTTAACGAGGACTGGATACTTTTCATGACCCTGTAAATATATAGAAAGAGTGACACCCATATCCTAATCCCTAGAGATGTGTTATCCAACATGAAGATGTGTTGCCTAGCATGTTGTCTAACGTGTTGTCTAACATGAAGTCACTCATGGCTTTAAGCAAACGAAATGTGGATAGTATCACCAATTAACTAAATTTCTAATTTTACTTAATTTTAATTACTGTTAGTTAAAGCTTACAATATTTTTCCATTAAATATAACTAAAGTTTTGGTAGGACCACATTTCACTTAAACTGTTGGAAATTTAGCATCCAATAAACTAAATTTCTAATCTTACTTAATTTTAATTATTGTTAGTTAAAGCTTATAATATTTTTCCATTAAATATAACTAAAGTTTTGATAGGACCACACTTCACTTAAACTGTTGGAAATTTAGCATCCAAACTGAGAGGCACCACAAGCATGAGCTAGATACTGGGTTTTGAAGAGCATGAAGACAGCCTGTAAAGTATTTCACTAATAATATTTTATATTTATTATAAATGAAAATGATACTTTTTTACATATTAGGAAAAATATATGATTAAAACTCATCTCATGTGTTTTTACTATTTTAATGCGGCTACTAGAAGATTTAAGATTTTCTATGTTGCTCATATTTACTTCTATTTGACAGAGGCTCTACTGTCTTTTTTTATTTCCCAGAAAACAATACAAAACCCAAACTTGGAAGTAGTGTGCCTGCCAAGTGGCCTCATGATTATCAGGAAAAGAAAAAAAATCCCTTTTATAGCTTTCTGACTTTTAAATTGTTAGCCGCTATGGGCTGGCTCTTCTGAATGTGAATGGCTACAGTCGAGGGTCTGTCAGGTCTCTTCACATCCCTGCGAGGGAAGCTGTGGGCTGGGAAGCCAGGAGTGTGTTGTGTCTTTGTGGCAGTATTATCCAGATAGACAGCACTCATGACTGATTACAGGCCTCTGCTTGACTTGCTGTTTAATCAGTCTTGGCAGTCACTTATTGCTTGTTTGACTAAAAAGTGGTGGAGATTATTGCTTTAAAGCACCTTTCTCTGTCAGCTCCTTTCCCAGAGTGGAGAATCCTCCTCAGGGCCACACAAATTACTTGTGCATATGCCAATGATGAAGAAAGTAAGAGAGACAGGTGGGAAGAAAAAAGCTAAAAGATATGAGAGCTCAAAAGCTGTCCAGCTTGTGCACGCAAGAAGGGAAGGAAGGAGGGACAAACTGAGAGTAGCATGGACAGATCTATAGTATCATGGACGTATCTGCAGTATCATGGACATATCTACAGCATCATGGACATATCTACAGGATCATGGACATATCTATGGTATCATGGACATATCTGCAGGATCATGGACATATCATGTATTAAACAGACAGCTGGTAAGGAGCTGCTGTGTAACACAGGGAGCTCAGCGTGGTGCTCCGTGATGACCTAGACGGGTGGAAGGGGATAGGTGGGAGAGAGGCTCCAGGCAGAGGGGATACATGTCTCCTTATAGCTGATCCACACTGTTGTACAGCAGAAACTAACACAGCACTGTAAAACAATTATCCTCCAATTATAAAAAAAAAAACAAAACTGGTCTAAGCCTTCTTGCAGTGGTGCAAGGATGTCAGAGTTGTGGGACTCTCTTTAGAGAGTCTGGAATTTGACTCTCTCAGAAGGGAGCCCTGTGCCTCAAAGCCATGTAGGAATGACAGGAGGAGCCATCCAGAAAGATGAGAGTATGTGTACACACACACACAAATGTTTTTATCATTTAAACATTTGTGCCCTTACAAATGGAGACCCACACTGGACCTCTCACAATGACAGTCTGCATTTTTTCATTTAAAAAAAAATTTACCCAACACCTGACACAAGCTGATAGATTGGATGTAGATGAAGATGAGGGAGAGGGATCAGGGATAAAGGCTAAGTTTCTGAGCTGAGCAATTTGGTGTGGCCATTCCCTGAGATGCAAAAATTCAAGATCTGAGCAGAGTTTGCATAGGTTGCTTTTGGTCAGGGAGATGGAAATGAAAGAGCTGTTGTGCACATGAAAATTTTGAGAACCCTATAATACATTCAGACAGAGGCAGTATGAAGTCCTGGTATCATTTTGGAGCAAAATATATAAAAATGTCTTGAGTGACAGTCTGGTATTGGCATTAAAAAAAAAAAAAAAAAAACCATATTCCCCACATGACTGCAGTGCAGCCAGAGTTGAGATTCCTGGAGTGGATTGTGATGTTGCTCATGTGATCTGGAATATGGTTAGTCTTAAGACAAAGAAGATCCATTCCATTTTGAACATGTGAAAAGGAAGAAATGACACTGAGCTGAGATCCAGGAAACCTGACTTCTAGCCTCAGCTCTCTAACTCTGCAGAAGGGCCTTCCTCAGTATTCTATTTTTTTCTTTCATTATACTTTTTATTTTTAAAATTAATTTTTTTATAATTGGAGGCTAATTACTTTACAATATTGTGGTGGGTTTTGCTGTACACTGACATGACTCAGCCACAGGTGCACTTGTGTCCTCGCCTTCCTGAAACCCCCTCCCACCTCCTTCCCCTTTCCATCCCTCTGGGTTGTCCCAGTACACCACATTTTAGCTTTAATTTCCTCACCTGTGAAATGAAACAATTGGGCTAGATAAGCAATCTCTTGGTCAGCTGCTCTCTAGATGACTAGGGACCCTTAGTCTTTGACAATATGATCTGAATGGTACAAAGCATGGCACAGTGGTTAAAAATATGGACTTGAACCCCAGCACTGTCATTCTCTGACTCTGTGACCCTGGATAACTCATTTAGCCTCTCTGATAATTGATTCCCTTAGCTGGAAAAAGTGGACTGCAATACCTACTCCCCCAGTCATTATAAAGATTAAATAAATCAGTATCTGTGAAATACTTAGCAATAATGACTCTCAATTGAAAGCTGGTCAATAAACATAACTATTATTATCAATCTTCTTTTATTTATCTTATAAACCCCAAGTTCCAGGGAAATCAAGAGAAGAACACATAGAAGATATATTTAGTTGATGTTATATGTTTGTCTAATTCCTTTATAGGCTCATATCTTCCCTGCCCTGCCATGCTTGAACTGAAAGATTACAGAAACCTTCACAATCAATTCCTGGGTTGGGAAGATCCACTGGAGAAGGGATAGACTACCCACTCCAGTATTCTTGGGCTTCCCTTGTGGCTCAACTGGTAAAGAATCCACCTGCAATGCGGGAGACATGGGTTCGATCCCTTCATTGGGAAGAGCCCCTGGAGAAGGGAAAGGCTACCCACTCCAGTATTCTGGCCTGGAGAATGCCATGGACTGTATAGTCCATGGGGTGGCAAAGAGTCAGACATGACTGAGCAACTTGCACTTTCACTTTCACCATCTGCAGAGTTAATTATCATTCATTCTCTGCCCTTAGAATCTGTAATACTGTACTTGAATAGTGAAATAATCCCTGGGAGTTTTCTGAAACATTTTCAGTACAAAATTTTTACTTAAAAAGGGGGAAATAAATCTCCTTTGAGAATACATTACTTTTATTTGGGAAATACAACAGCAGTAATTGTTTTATTCACTTGTAGCAATTTCACCATCCTAAGACTTACATACAAATGCATCTTTCTGTCTGGAAATCCCACTGCCAGGGAGCTTATTTACACATTTTGCAAGGAAGAGAACAGAAGGAAGTGGATATTTATTATGTTAAGCCCTGTGCAGTACTTTTTAAATTAAATTTTAAAAAGCTAGCTAGCACTTTGAATGTATTAGACTCTTTGACCCCTTTAAAAATCTATTTTAGGTATAAGCAGTAATTATTTGGGCTTCCCAGGTGGCTCAGTGTTAAAGAATCCTCCTGTGATGAAGCAGACCTAGGTTTGATCCCTGGGTCAGGAAGATCCCCTGGAGAAGGAAATGGCAACTCCCTTCAGTATTCTTGCCTGGGAAATTTTATGGGCAGAGGAGCCTGGTGAACTATAGGCCATGGTGTCACAAAAGAGTTGGATATGACTTAGCAACTAAACAACAATGGTAATTAGTTATGTCTTAACCTAATATATAGATGCACAGTTATTTAGTCTTATTTTGTGCTTTTTCATAGATGAAAATATTTTATAATGTCTTGCTTTTGCAGTGGTATCTGCTGAATGTCTTAGTACTTGTAAATATATATATATATATTGTGTTGCAATTTTTGGTAAATTTCTCTATTATTCCTTTCTCCCTCTAAAGCAATCCCTCAATTGCTAGAATAAGAGAAAGAAAGTTTTGTCAAAAGTAATTTTCAAATAATGTAATATCTTTTATTAATACAAGAAACATAAAATATATTTTATATTCTATATATACAAGTATAAAATATATAAACATTTTTAAAGTCATAATAAATTTTAGAACAGTAAACTACGTGAGGCTTCCTGATTTTATGACAGAAGGAAGAAGGAGAAGGAAACCCCTTGACTTTTTTCCTCTCAGGAGGTTTTACCCTCTTGCATTGTTTGCTCCCTCAAAACTGGATACTTTGCCTCTCTTTTCAGGTCCAGCTTCCAGACCTATTTTCTTACTGCCCCCTCCAACCTCTGAGAATTGACCTCAGTGGGATATTCTAATGTTCAATACTGTGAAGTGGAGGGTTATAATCGCTCTATAGGTGGTGAGGACTGACCTCTTAGAGATCAGCTATAGGATGGTTCTTAAACTTGATGTCCAGAGAGCCTACTAAGCATACATTATTGAGTCCATGCTCAGTGTTTCTGATTCAGTTGATCTAGGGTGAGATTGGATCATTCCAGTTTCCAGGTGAGGGAGGTGGTACTTGGTACTTGGACCACACTTTGAGAACCTCTAACCAGTGATTTAAGATTTCACTGCTCTTCCACTGCCTCACTTCCTGTTTTTTTTTTAATTTGAAGAAATGCTTACAGAACACTTTCAATGTATCAGACAATTAAGTCATTTAATTGTCATAGCACTCCTACAATTTTATACTGTTCTCATTCCCATTTTACAGATGAGGAAAATGAGAAAGACAGATAAAATAGTTGCTCAAGTTTACCAGGCCAGTAAGTGGCAGAGTCTGGGCTCCAAATTAGCAGGCAGTCTCCAGATTTGGGCTTTTCACCCAGATGCCTTCCTGGCTGAGTGTTAATAGAATAAACAGAGTGCAATGCAGGAATGCAGGAGAGAACAATTCATTTAAACAAGAAGGAGGATGTAGAAAAGAATTTGAGAATGTTGAAAGCATTTTCACTGGGTCATAAACAAATAGTAGAATTTTGGCAAGCCAAAATGGCAGAAAGACTGCTCCAGGGTCAAGAAGAATCACGCCATGTAGCATGATAAAGGGAAGTGCATAAAGTTCTCTGTCAATGAGGAGTCTGGCTTGATTGGGCTATAGCTTGCCTAGAGATGCTGAGTAAGAAATAAGATAAATAATTGAGGGACCAGATTACAAAGGACCTTGAATGAATAGTGAAGATTTTAGATTTAATTATTCCTGTTTTAAGAGAGACAAAGGGGAGTTTTGAAGTGCTGTGAGCAGCATGATTCACTTCCCTTTGGTATCAATGTGGAGAATGGATGGAGGAAGATGACATTAATTAGAAGGCTGTCCAAGAATTCAGTAGAGAGATGATGGTGGCCTGAACCCTGGTAACAAGAAGGCGAATGGAGCTGAGAGGGGCTGGATTTGAGAATTATTAAAAAGGTGAAATTACAGAATTTCAAACACTGATCAAATAGTAATAGATCACTTGGAAAGAAGGGAAGAAAGTGAGGCTAAAGCAGAGGAACCTTTACTGGACGGTTATCTGGGTTTCAGACACTGTACCAAGCACTGGAAACAGGTGCATAAATAAAGCACAGGCCTATGCCTGCTCAGCTGAAAGGCCCTGTGGCAACAGCAATAATCCCTCCTTCACTTAAAAACACACTGGGATGTTGCATGGCCCAGGGTGCAGTTCTCCGTGCTGAAGCCCGGTTGGCCTAAACGTAGCTTTGGATTCAGGAGGCCAGTTTCCCATCAGGAAAAATGGGATTAACCAGCCACAGTAAGCACATCCAGCAGAAGACAAACGCCTCACCAGCAACAGCACTTTCAGCGGGTAAATAGAGCTGACATTTAGGCACCTCGTGCTTCTTGCGCACTAATAAGTCTAATTTGGGGCCCAGAAATCATTAGAGGAGCGAGAGCTTTTAATGAGCTCTAGGAGAAGAATAGAGATAAAGAAAAAAAAAAAAAACATTACTTGCAGTTAAGCTGCACCAAGGATGCTAATGTTAAAATTTATAAGAGAAGTGCTTGAGGAAGGCCTGAATTATTATAAAAGCTTGGCATAATGTCTATTTCAGAAAAAAAATAAAATTTCATCATTCTTTAAAAAAAATCTACCCTAGAGTTTACTAAAACTTCATACTAGGTTTTATCCTGTGCTTTTTTCCTTGCCCTTTCCTCCCCACAATGGTTAAGGATTAGGCTGAAGAAAAGGTAATGGGACCATGTGAGTTGATAAATGTACCCACTGGCTTATTTTTCTACAAAAGTGTGTTATAGAGGAATGAGGAGGATGGTCTCCCCAACTGTCTTACCAACTACCTAAGGGAAGTTGACTGTTGTTAAACCTTTAACCTATTCATTTACTTAATTACTCCCTTAATAAACATTTTTTCATTCAACACTTACAAGATGTCTGGTAATCTGGAGTGTAATGAGATTAATAAAACATCTTTGTTCCCAGGAAATTTACACCCTTACATCATTTCCTTTCTTAGGTAGTGAAACTTAGAGTTAACTGGGTTTGAATTCTGGTTGTATCAGTTATTTGTACTTCCCATACGTAGGTTAACGATATAATACATTGTCCACAGTGAGCAAAGGAGTCACCGCTAATAATTGTTTTTATTATCTACTGCTATGGAATATATCACCCTAAGATTTAGAGATTTAAAAACAGAATAAGTAGTTTTCATGATTCTCCGTGCTGCCCAGAGGCAGTGAGGCTGGACAATTCTCACTTGTGACATTTTGTGTGGTTGTTGACTGAGGTTGTGTCATCTGAATATTCTGCTGGACTGAATGTCCAAGATGATACTCTCATACCTCTGCAGTTGGTGCTCGGTATTGACGGGAGCTTCACTGAATTGTCTACCCAAGCACATATACGTGGCCTCCATGTGGCATGGGATTCTTACAGCATGATGACTAGGTTCTGAGACGGGACTTCTGCACAAATGAGTATTTTACAAAACATAGGTGACAACTGCAAGTCAACCCAAAAGTGATGCCTACAATGGCCAAGTGTCATATCTACAACATTCTTTTGGCCAAAGAGGAAGGATGAATAGATTCTACCTCCACATGGAGGAATGGAACATCTCGGAGAAAATGAATTGATGGGTAGCCAGCTACCTCAGAATTACACTAGGGAAAGAGATATCACCCAGGACTGTCCCAAGGATTGTCATTCAACCTTAGTTGTAGTCTCCTTATCTGTAAAGTAGGGTAATAATAATATAACTCATTGTCCTATGATAAAGGTTTAATAAAGCAATCTGGAATAAAACTCGAAGCTATGTGTTCAGCACTGAGCAAACACTTGTAACATTGTCTCAGGTGGCCACTGCCCTAGTTTAGGCCCTTGTAATTTCTCACCTGATAGTTAATAATCATTCTTGCTGTTTCCATTTTCAATTCTTGTCTTTTAGATAGTTGGTAGCACATTTACACAGCATCATTTCTATTATGTTCCTCTTCTGTTCTGACACCTTCAGCAGGTCCTAACACTGTCCAGCAAAGTCCATTTTGAAAGGACCAAAGTCTCACATTTGAAGCCCTATATAATCAGGCCTATGCCCCAAACAAAATGGCCAAGCCATGGTTGCTATGAACGGGTACCTCCTACTCTCTCCCTGGTTCCAGGCTGCTCTTTCTGCCAAGAATGTACTTTTCAAAGTCCTGCATGTTCAAATTCCCATCCTTAAGGTGTATCTAAAAATTGACCATGCTCCCTCTGTCATCTGCCTCCCCGTATTCCCTGTACATGCCTTGAGGCACTTGGAACTTTCTATCTTGCATTATGATCTTTGGACTATATAGATGCCTCAAAGGGCTAGAGGGAGAAGAAGAGGAAAGAGAGAGATTGAAGTGGATATCTCTGATCATGATATTTATTTCTAGTTCTATCAACACTTGTTTCTCTTTAAGCTAGGCTGTTTATTAAGTGTCATGGATAAAGGACATGACAGAAGAACAATGGATTTGAGATTCAAAATCCTAAATCTTGGTAGTCAATAGAAATAATTCACAGCATATACAACAGGGCTAGAATATATGAAGATAGGGAGAGTTTCCATCTATGAGATGAGAAAATAATTTCCCCAGGCTTTGTTAAGTGGGAGGGGTAACAGAAGACGTGCAGGGATGGAAGGAACTGTATGCTCCTAGATGAGGTACCGGAATAGGAAGGACTCTATAGCATGAGTGGAATCATTACTCCAGGAAGACTCAACTTCTCCTGAGTGAGCACTGTTCCTGTCCCACCTTGGGGGGCTTGGTCATGATACTCTCCTTAGCGTCCAAAGCCCAGCCAGGATTTGCCTGTGGGTTCCTCAGCTGGATGAATACCCGTCTCCCTTAAACCTTTGCTTGGCCCCTTCACAATTTACCCTGTGAAACAACCACACTCACTGTTGTTGATTTCTTCTTCATCCATAAGAGAGAGGGTGGGCCCAGGTCATGGATGCATGGAGGAAGTACAGAGAGAAATGGCTCCGTGTCTGTAGAGCAGACAGATTCAACTGTCGCTGAATGAGAACTGGGCTGAGCTGGGGCCAGTCTCAGGGCTGCATCATGGTTATGGTCATGAATAAGAATAATATGTAAATAACATATGTAAATACTTATGGAATGAAAGCCTATCTCTGAAAGCATAAACAGCAACATTTGGGATTCTGCCCAAGAGAATTGTCTCTTTTCTCCCATTTGTATTGTGAAGCCTTTATTAATATTCTTATAGGTCTATGGACATTTATCTGATGCTTTGGGTTAGAGTCCAATTCTACTTTGTTTCTTTTTTCTCAAATTGTTTTAGCTTTGATTATTGGAGTGAGCTCCTCCAGTCAGTTCCTATGTCCCTTTGACACACTCCCCCCAACCCTGGTTTGCTGTTGTTGTTCTGAGCACTTCCTTAGGTTCTGGCACAAGATGCTCCCGGCTTATCTCATGTATTCCCTGTCCCAGTCCTAGAATAAGCCCTTTACCTAAGGAGCTCTGGCTTCTTACTGGAGACTGGCTTTAAAAACCAAGATCTGGACTTTAAGAGGGCTTATTCTTTTGCCTTTTTATTTAGAAAATGAAGATCTTCCTTGAAATCTTCTATTTCAATTTCATCAACTGGCAGGGAAAATAAAGATTTAGTTCCCTTACCTCCTATGGTGGAGGAGAGTATAACTGAAAATCAGTGCTAAACCAATTAAGCTACAAGACTTGTCACCATGAGAGAAAACCACTATATGTGCAAAAGTTGCAAACCAGACTACAGTGAACACCTCCCTGGCTTACATGCAAATTTGAGGCATTTCATCATTGCAAAGTTTTATGTTACTATTTCATCTTTATAAGTGCAGACTTGTAATTGGCATAATAAAAATAAATATGGATTTTAGCCACTTATCATAATGATAATGATGATAGCCAATGTTTGTGAAATGCTTAGATAAGCCAGGGACTACATTAAGTATTTGACATGCATTATCAGATTTGATTCTAAAAAAAATCCCTATGAGGTAGGTACAATTATCACATTCAGATGAGGCAACTGAGGCCTAGAAATGCTAGTGATTTGTCTAGGGCTAGCTGTTAACAAGAAGTAGAGATAAATTTATATAACAAGAGTCTTTAATAGTCTTTAACAAGAGTCTTAATTTCTCTTTTCCTGCCTTGGTCCCCCTAAGGGAAGATGTTGTTTATAAGGGTCATTGCATCGCAGAATCTGTAGAAAGACAAATTGCTAAATATTCATGTGAAACACATAAAAGCTGTTAGATGGTCTACAGAGCACATGAAATCCATATGTTTTCTACCTCTCACACCACAAGTGGCTTGATCAATCAGAATTTAGTCAGATTCTGCACACACAGCAGAGCAGTTTGTTTATAAAACTTAGGAAAACTCAGGCCTCAGCTCCAGTAGAAGATAATATGGCAATTCATAAATGGCACAAACTGATTGAAAAAGTCAAGAATGAATTAGTGACTATCCGTGAGTGACTAAAATGTGGTTACACCCATCACAAAATTGTTCACAAACAGCACAGAATATGATAAAAGCAGAACATTTAAAGAAGTCATGCAGAGAATACAACAAGCAGATGGAAGAGGAAAACAACTTATTTCACATGTGACTTTCACTGAATACCCTCTAACTCTGGGAGAGCTGCTACAGATTTTGTACATTTGGTTTCAGGCTTAACTGAAACTAACGTCCATGGGGCACCCACATCATTTGCCCTGGTGGCCCAGCATCACATTGTAAAATACCTGTTAGCAGCCTGAGTTTAATCCTGGCCTGACCTCTGGGTTTCAGTTACCCACTCAGTGAAATAAGATATTTAAACCAAGATCTCAAGTTTGACATGATATTAAGACTCATACAGGTAATTTCCTACCTAAATAATGCTTGTCTCTTTCACATCTGACTGTCTCTGAGGTCCTAACTAAGTCTTATTTTCTATAATCTGTTATTATGTAGATTCATAAACAGGGCCCTAAGTCTAAGACTCCTCATTCTATCACTAGGATAAACATATACCATCTTTGATATGGCAATATGGAATATGGAGTGAATATTGGAAGTAGGAGGTGGGATATCTTGATGGAAGCTGAGTGAATGGAGGTGGTGAAGCAAGTAAAATGGGGTCTATGATAGTCCAAAAGATATTGTCTTCTTAATTACATTTCTGTTTAATATCTTTATTAATGTTCAATCAAAAGGGAAAATGGAGGAAACAAGGGAAGCAGAGAGAAGAGGAATGGAATTGCTATTATTTATTGAGATCCTTAGATTTGCATGATTCATGCTGGATGTTTCCAAACATCTGAGTATTTTCTCATCTTATTGACAAGCAAGTCTATAATCTGACATCTTTGCCTGCTATCCTTTCTAACAAGGGCATTAAGACTAAAGATAGTTAAATGCCTTTTGACACCTCTCCCAATGATTCTCAAACCAAAATTTAAATGACTACAAAGTCCTTTTTTCTTCTACTAAATCATAATTCTACATCAGATAGGAAAAAAACAACAACAAATTTCTTAGTATTACACTCAAGACTCCCTACACTGCTAAAGAACTGGGATTAGAATGAGGAACCAAACATCACCATCCTCAAATGACTTTATATTTTTAAATATAAAAGTGTCCCAGCTCCTCATCCCTTCCTTAATTCATTCTTTAATTTCACTATGAGTTTCACTTTAGCTCATAGTGAAATTAATGTCTCTTTTCCTCTGTTTTTCCTAACATCACAAATACCGTGACACTTGAGCAATGCAAGTTTGAACTTCATGGGCCCACTTACACCCAGATTTTTTCAGTAGGAAATATCATGAATACTACATGATCTGAGGTTGGTTGCATCTACAAATATGGAACCTTGGGTATAGAGGAATCATGTGTCGAGAGGGCCAGCTATAAGTTATATGAAAGTTTTCAGCTGTACAGAGTGTCAATACTCCAAACTATGTGTTATTCAAGGCCCCACTGTGTATATAAAAATTGTAATATAACTGACATATAATATTATATTAGTTTTAGGTGTACTATATAATAATTTGATATTTGTATATATTGTGAAATGACCACCACAATAAATCTCATTAATAGCCATTGCCACATATTGCAAATTTTTAAGAACAAATTTATAGTTTAAGGTTTTGAAGTACAGCAACCATATATTAGGATTTCCATATCATCAGTGCCAAGGAAAGAAACTAGCAATTTGCAGTAGAATTACATGGAATTGAAAAAAAAAAAAAAAGAAAAAGAATTACATGGAATTGACTCTTTCCCAGGAGCCCAACTGCATCCTTTTCAGTCCTCCCTATCCACAACTGTCATCCTCCCTGGAAATGTCCAGAACTAAGAGAGCCTGAAATTTCAGGGATTCATGGGTATTGAATTTCAGTCAACACCACAGCAGGGATGAACAGGTTATTCTTGAGATGACAATCCCGTTTCTTCTTAACCTCAAGGCTTGTGACTCAGTCATGGAGTCAGTCTTTTAATTTCCTCATCTGCCTGCATCATCTTTCTCCAAAGAGGCTGAGCACCTCTTTTGAGAATATAGGGAATAATTCATTCTTTCCATGGATTGAAATTATCTGGGCAAGTTCAGTTGACAATGTAGGAATGGCAGTGAGAAATAGTAACCAAGGGTACTGGGTTGTAATAAAATAGGAAAATTGAGTGAAAAGAGCACCTAATAAGTAGAAATGTGGAATAACCCTCTAAATGAGGTTGACAGCACCTTTTTTCTGGAGTCAAAACAGAACAGAACAAACCATTGAAGACTCTCTATGCCAGACAGTCCCTAAATGTCATGCTGATAAAGGTGTTGACCTCTTTGGTTTCCCTGATTTCTGTGCTTCCAACCTCTGCTGCCTCACAAAAAAGAGAGGTGTCACGTAATGATAATACCGAATGCCGACCTTTCCCAGAAAAAGAATCTCAGGAGCTTATTAATTTTGAAAAATGGGGTAACTGTAGTGTGTCAGCTGAAATTTGAACCTGAAGATCAAACATCAAATTTCAGTGCTGTGACAGGAAGTCCCTTTAGATGTGTGCAAGTTCAATGTATGTTTAATAAGAGAACAACATGCTTCTCATATCAGTGATCAGATTTTCAGGTTTCACTGGCAGAAATATTTGTTAAAATCTCAATCGCATAATTTGCTTTTGCTGTTATCTTCATGATATTACTACACTAAAAACAGTATTAGGCAATGAATTTTGAATTTAAAAGGTAACATGCATGTCTATATTGTGTATTAAGCTTTCTAAATGGTGTATCTACCTATTAGATACACCATTTTAGATTAGAAAGTTTATCTATTAAACTTTATGAATGGGATAAATGGAGCAGTATTCATTTTTACTGGGGGAGGACTAAAGCTATATAAAGTGTATTAAGTCTGCTATATGAAGATTATTCTGGTCTGAGAGACAGGAGTATTTTATTCTAATCCGTGCTCGGACAAAGCTTTCTCAATTTGTAAAACTGGGGCTCTGTCATCTAATAGCATGCTGTAGGCAGAAGAATAGTCCTCCAAAGATGTCCATGTCCTAATTCTTGGATCTGTGAGTATGTTGGTGCTTGGTGCATGTTAAGTTGCTTCATAGGTTACATGAACAAGGGAATTACAGTTGCAGACAGAAATAAGATTGCTTATCAACTGACCTTCAGATGGGCAGATTATCCTGGATTATCCAGGCGTGTCCACGTAAGAGTTCTTACAGGTGAAAGAGAGAGGCAGAAGGGAGGGAGAACCAAAGAGGGGGCAACATGAGAATGATTCTGCCCATGCTTGCTGGCTTTGAAGATAGAGAAAAGAGCCATGAACCAAGGAATCCAGGCAGCCTGGAGAAGCTGGAGAAGGCGAGGACAGAGGTTCTCTCCTAGAGCCACCGCAAGGCACACAGACGGGCTAACACGCTGTCAGCCCATGCTTCTCGTTTCACGCTTCCTCCCTCCAACAGTAAGACAGCGTACTTGTGTTGTTAAGCCATTAGGTGTGTGGTGATTTGTTACAGCAGCAACACAGAGCCCTTTGAACACCAATTGTGCTGCATCTGATATTAAGTTTTCTGAAGGAAGTTCTGGAAATTTTACCTTTCACAATTTGAGTTTTATATATATATATGTGTGTGTGTGTGTGTGTGTGTGTGTGTGTGTATAATACACTCACAAAAGTTAAATGTCAAACTATGCAGTCAAGGAAATGTATCATAGGCTTCAATCTAGGGGAAGCACATTTAACTTTGGGTAAGCAGGCAGTTAGGGCTTAGCAGCAAAGTGGCATCTCTTTGATGGTCTTCTCTAAAGAAGCAAGCCTAGTGTGGGTATCCTGACAGCACTGGATAGGAGCAGCAGAGTACAAAGGAGAAGGGAGGATTTCCCTGATTTATTACTATATCATTACTAAATAACTACTGATTTATATATTACTTTCCAGATCTTATGTTCCTAATTACTTCTTTTGGTTTCATTGTATTGGCTAATAATGCCTTCAACATCATGTTAAATAATACAGGAGATCTTGGGCATCCTTGTCTTTTTTCTAAATTCAGTGGAAAAAATGACAGTGGAAAGAAAAAACAAAATGTATTGTTTTCTATTACGTAGGGTGTTGATTTTGGGGCCTGAGGTAAATAATACTATGTTAAGGGTATATCCATCAATTTATATTTTATGTAATGTTTTAATATGAGTGG
The DNA here is from genome assembly GCA_007570785.1 of Antilocapra americana. Taxonomy (NCBI): domain Eukaryota; kingdom Metazoa; phylum Chordata; class Mammalia; order Artiodactyla; family Antilocapridae; genus Antilocapra; species Antilocapra americana. The sequence continues at coordinate 12,356,897 of ML661883.1, read as the reverse complement.
GTGTTAAATTTCATTAAATACATTTCTGATCAAAGGGGATAATACATAATTTTCCTGTATAGTACAATGTGATGGGCTACACTAATTGATTTCTAATGGGTTTTATATTTTAGGAATATGATAAAGGACAAATAAATAAGTAAAATCATGGTAGACCAAATAGTGACTGATTCTGGAAATGGAGGTGGACTATGCCCTGCAGGTAGGGAAAAGTAGGGATGCAAATATTATATATGAAATAAATGTAAAATGTATTTATTTCTTTTTTATTCAAGACCTATTTGAGCATCCACATTTTTGGCAGAAGAGAGTTGCAAACCACCCTTCCATGCAGGAATATTCTCCATAATCAAAATTTGCCATCCTTTTCTACTGTACTGGGAGATATGTTCAGGATAGCTAGAGGCAAGTTTAACTGATCAGGTAAGTCACATGCCTTTAAAGACAGGGAAGACTAACTATGGAGGACAGTATGGATGTTCTTTAAAAAATTAGAAACAGAGTTACCATAAGATCCAGCAATCCCACTTCTGGGCAAATATCCGGAAAAGATGAAAACTCTAATTCAAAAGGATGCATCCCAATGTAAATAAATAAATAGCAGCATTATTTACAATAGCCAAGACATGGAAGCAACCTAAGTGTCCATAGACAGATTAATGGATAAAGAAAATGTGGCATATATATATATATGTACCATTTGCAGCAACATAGATGGACCTAGAGATCATCATACTAAGTGAAGTAAGTCAGATAAAGACAGATATCATATGATATTACTCACATGTGAAATCTAAATATTGACACAAAATGAAAATAAATAATTTTGTAAATAATTACAAAACAGAAATAGACTCACAGACATAGAAAACAAATGTATGGTTACTAAAGGGGAGAGGTGGGATAAGGGATAAATTAGGAGTTTGGGATGAAAAGATACACACTACTATATATTACAATAGACATAAACCACAAGGGCTTACTGTGTAGCACAGGGATCTATTTTCAATATTGTAATGGAAAAAAATCTGAAAAAAAAATTCATGTAACTGAATTAGTTTGCTGATTGTAAATCAACTATATGCTCAGTCACTCAATGGTGTCTGAGTCTCTGTGGCCCATGGACTGTAGCCCACCAGTCTCCTCTAGCACACAATGAGAAAAAAGCAAAACAACACTACACTTCACCAAAAAGTTGTTTGTAAAAAAATAAAAGATGGTGTAGGCTACGTTTGTTGTTGTTGTTTAATCAGAACACATTATTTACATCTTGTTCTCCTCTTCTTCATGTCTCAGTGTCTGTTCTGGGGCTGTGAATGACATTTGCTTTGATCACTGCACTGTTCTGTTGTATGCATTTTTTAGGGGGAGATGGAAAGAATCATAATCAGTCTTCTAAACCTACTGAGCACTTTTCCACAAATCCAGCTCCCAGAGAAGATTCATAGGCACCTATCTTCGGTGATTTGTGAGCTACTGACACTAGACTGCAAGCTGAAAGTGGACTGCAGTAATTTGGTTCTATTTACATTAAAGGAGAACAACACAACAGCTCTTCCTGGTTAGTTTGCCATGGTCGTGGTTTTCCCTTTCTAGAAAGATAAAGCAAACCTGTACCTTCCCTTAATGTCATCCCCAAAGATAAGTAAGTCATTTCTCTCACATTCTTCAGTAAGTAGCACCAAAATAATTTATTTTCTGTATTGGATTCAGAGAACTCTGCCTTTCAGGAAGAGTGGAACAGTGGTATTCCCAAGTTAAAACCAGACATCTGGCTTCATCACTTTGAATTATCTTGCCTTATTATTGGTTAAATTGCTCTCCAACTCTTTCTTCAGCAAAAAGGACTGAAATTATGACCTCGACTCCTGCCCATCTTTACTATCCCTCTCACATCTAAGACCCAGAATAGTATGTCAGTTCAGTTAAATTTTTTTCTTTTCAATTTCTACATTAAAATTGTAAATGGCTAGTGGCACCTCATGAATCAGGTCCCAACTTTTTACTAAAGTGATCATGAAAAAAGAGGTGGAGGGGGACGTTAGATGAACTGGATGGAAGAAACTCTACCATTCTAGCTTATTCTCCCTCATGCAACTTCCACTGTGTGCCTCTTATAAAAGATGGCCTAATCAAACATGTTGTTGGGCAACTCTTGTTTCAAGATTTGCACCAACCAGAATCATGGCCAGCTACCTCTCTGATATATTTATTAGTCCTCATTATTTACGAAGCATTGACTGTGTGCCATGTATTCTTGGTCATGCAGATAAAGTCATTAATAGACAAAAATTAATCATGACTTTATGGAGGTTGCATTCTAATTGTGGGATAAGACAACAAAAACAAGATAGTATCAATGCTGGGGGAACAAAGATGGTAAGGAGAAAAGGAAATGCCAGGTATTAGTCTTTTTATGTAGTGATATAAGCAGATCCCTTAGGGTGGGATCCCCAGGGAATGCTAGTTATAAAGATGTTTCTGGAAGCTGGTTCAGACTATCAGTGAGCCTTGAGATGGGAGGTTGGTTGGCATGTTCAGGAAGAGCAATGAGAAGGCCAGTGTGGCTAGAGCAGTGATCAAGGACAAGGTTGGTAGGACTGAGATCTAAGAAGTACAGGCAGCTGAATGGTAGCATGTGATAGAGCTCACTGCAAGGACTTGACTTGAATGAGATGAGAAGTCCTTGGATAGTGTTGAGTAGGATGCTACAATTCCACTTCTATTTGAAAATAGTTACTCCCAGCTGCTGAGTTATGAAGAAACAGTAGAGAGAGTGGCAAGAGCAGGCCAGCCAGGGGGCTGTTCTCAGGGAAAGAATTATGGTAGCTAGGGTAGTAGGCATGGTAGTGAGAAGGTTGCAAACTCTGGAAATATACTAAGGGTTAGGCAGGCAGGCCTTGCTGATAAATTGCATGTAGATTGTGAAAGAAAGAAAAAAGGAGTCAAGGACATCTAAGGTACTTTGCTTGAGCAACCAGAAAGAATGAAAATGTCATTGTCAAAGACTGTACTGTATTTTCTTGAAATTTCATATTTGAAAACCTTAACTTAACCCCTAAGTGACTGCATTGGAACTAGGGCTTTTAAAGAGGAGGTTAAGGTTAAAAGAATGAGATCATAAGGGTGGAGCCCTGATCCCATAAAACTGGTATCCTTTCAAAAAAGAAAAAGATTCTGGAGCTCCTTATTTTTCTGTGGAGGCAGCAAGGATGTGGCTGTCTACAAGCCAGGAAGAATATCCTCACCAGAAATGGAATCAGCGGGCACTTTGATCTTGGACTTCCCAGCCTCCAGAACTGTGAGAAATAAATTTCTGTTAAGTCACCCAATCTATGGTATTTTGTTATGGCAACCCGAGCAGACAAATTAGGTCATTAACCAAAAAGCAGAGGAGTTTTAAGGTCAGAGATGAGGGAGAAAATAGTCATTCCTGTTGTGGAAATATTCATTCCTGTTATGGATGCAGATAGTTTGTTATGCTTATTGACTATCAAAATAAAGATATTGTACAAGCAGTTGGATTAATGAATCTGCCATTCAGGGGAGCACTCAGGGTAGATATAAATATGTAAATGTGTATAAATTATATTTAAATCCTGTGCTGTGCTTAGTCACTCAGTCGTGTCTGACTCATGACCCCATGGACTGTAGCCCACCAAGCTTCTTTGTTCATGGGGATTCTCCAGGCAAGAATACTGGAGTGGGTTGCCATGCCCTCCTCCAGGGATCCTCTCAATCCAGGTATCAAAACCAGATCTCTTGCATTGAAGGTGGATTTCTTTACCCACAGAGCCACCAGGGAAGCCCTTAAATCCTTGAGACTAGTGATACTAGAGATGAGTGTATATGAAGAAGAGTGAAAGTTTATGCCCTGAGCCCAGACTACTCCAGTAATAAGAAATCAATGATATGAAGGCAAATGCAAAGGGGATTGAGAGGAATGGACAACTTGAGAAGAGCACTGAGCAGGTGCAGTTTACACAAAGGCAATTAAGAAGCATTTCAAAAGGGAGACCAGCACCAGTTGTGTCAGATGCTCTGTGTGTCAGGCGAGATGAGGCTGAGAATTGATTAGTGGATTGACAATCGTGGAGGAAGGTCATGGATAAGTTGTCATGAATTGTTTTAGAACAGTGATGGGGATGACAGTCTGATTGAAGTGCATAAGGAGTATGGAAAAGGGGTTGAAGATAGACAACACAGATCACTAGTTTAAGGTCAGCGTGTAGATGTCAAAATCTAGTAGAGGTAGCCCCTGGCCATCCTGGAGCTAAAAGTCTAGTGAGTGAGAGTATGCTGAGAATGACAGACTTTAATAAAGTTCATTCATTTAAAGTACAAAAACAAAAAGAAGAAACGAGTAATGGAGCCTGGAGGAAGCCACCGTGCCCTCTCCCTAAGCACAGATGGGTTCCACTAGATGAATACCTGCTATACCTGGGAAACTGCACTGAAGTTTCAGTGCACTGACGCTGCATCCACACTGAGTGTGGATTGTTAGTGCACTGGCAAAACACACACCCTTCTCGTAGGCAAAGGGTAATACTCGATGGCTCTCAAAATCTCATCTCATTTGAGTACAGAGGGCAGCTATACATGGAATCTATGAACAAATAATAGTGAATACGAATGAGGAGAATATTCTGAACTTTAAGAGAAAAATATCAGAGTATTATCCACTGCAGAAATAGAATAAAATTTTTGGACTCTGTTGGAATCTTCAGTATAGAATGCAGAGAGAAAGCTTTGAGGCAAGTGCAGAATGCCATTAGGTGGAAATGTGCTTTACTGGGAACTCTAAGAGAATAAATTGCAAATGGGACATTAGAGGATGTAAAGGACCACAAGAAATGAGAATGGAATGAAGTTAAAATCTATTGTGGAGAAAATGAAAGCCAAATTTAAAATATAGAATATCAGATCAAATATGTGGAAGATACGATTGATAAGCTTTCAAGAACTATTGAAGAAAAAGACAAATGAATAAAAAAAGGGCACTTGACATCAGGGACTATGATTAAAAATTCAGCATGGTAAAGACTCTGGAACACTAACAATCAAAATCTTAATTTAAGAAAATCTTCCTGAGCTGAATGCTTTTCCCCAGTATTTGGACTGAGAAATGTTTGATCAAAACTGACACAAAAGAATCATTCTAAATTTTTGAATTACAAAGTTATATGAGGTTATTAGGATAGATAATAATTAAGCAAGAATAATATTGTCCCAGAAATTGATACATAGACTTAGGGCAATGGAATATGAAAAACCACCCAGAAAAGACGCATAATTATCCAGAAAAGAGATATATGAAAGAGGAGGCATTAAAACAAATGGAAAAATAGTACATGAGTCAATAAATATAAATAAATATAATATAAAATGATATTCTACCTCACCTGATACACACACACACACACACACACACACACACACACACATTCTAGGTGAATTAAAAGCTTAATATACAATGTAAACCTTTATAAACTTCCAAAAATATTGTGATGTTACAAAGGATATATTTTAAACAAGACTCCACTGAACCCAAAACACTAAAGGAAAAAGATGTATTGACTATTTTCAAATCTTATACACTTTGCAGACAAAGACATAAAAATGACAAGCAGCAAGCAGACTTGGAGAAGATTTTAGAGGCACACGTAACTGATTAAGATTTTGAATCTGGAATAAAAAGTAGCATAACTCCTACTAACCATAAGGCAAAAGCAATCACAAAGAAAAATATATATAGGTGAACAGGTAATAAACAGGTAAAACACAATCTTGAAGGCTAAGAAAGAAACTGGGAAAAAGGCCAACCTTGCTGGTAAAGGAAGGAAAAATAAAACCCATAATGAGATATATGTTCATGCAACATGTTGGCAAAAATGAAACTATCTGACAAAACCAAATGTTAGCAGGGGTGAGAATGAAGTTGGAAATTCCAGTTGCTGGTGGGGATGTAAATTGAGGCTGTCGTTTGTGGAAGAAGTAGGCACTATCCAGTGAAATCAAAGTCTATGAAGTCAAAATCTCGAGCTCAGTAATTCCATTCCAAGATTCTGAGTCTGGATAGGTACCCTTTGACAAGATGTGTACAAAAATCTTTACATGAGTGCTGTAAAAGCATGCTATCTGTAATAGCAAAAAGTTGGAAAGAACCTAGTTGTCCATTTATAGGAAGTCAGATTGCAGTCTATGCAATACCATTTTTAAATTATTCAAGTGAAGATGCATATATCATTATAGGCAACCTCGGAAACATAGTATTGAGTGAAACAAGTAAGCTTCAAAATAGTCTATGGAATATATCACTTTCATAAGGCTTAAAAACATGCAAAATACCACTATATATAGTTTGTGGGTATGTATAAACATATATGCATGTACACACATATACACCTGTATGTGTAGTAAAGTGTATATGTAGCAACAATTCTTAAATGTAGGCAAAGATCAATACTAAATTCAGGACAGCAGTCGACTTGAGTGGTCATAGAGCTTTATTTGTCTTCATAAAGCTTATTTCATAAACTAGGGTAAGGGAGTATCGGTGGTTTTATGATGGATTATACTACAGTCCATGGGGTCACAAGAGTGGGACATGACTTAGCGACTAATACTACCACCACCATACCATTTGCAAGCACAAGATATTTAATATAACAATACATGACTAGAATAATATAACTAATTTACAATTCCAGATTACTTTTACAAACATTGTGAAGTATGTATTGTAGGGGATGGGATAATGGTGAAAGTGAAAGAAATGTACTGAGTTCTATATCTTAATTTTTAGAAATAAATTATAACATTTCATTTGCCACTAATAACTAATGAAGTAGAGCTTAAGAGGTTTTATTTAAAAGAAAAAAAGCTTAGCATTACAAAAACATGACATATAAACTTTCCAAATCTCTGTGAAAATAAAAGAAACTTTGTTTTTATAGAAAATGACATAAAAGAACATGGAAGTAGGAAAAAAAAACATAAAGCACAAAGAGTAATAGCAGAAATATCAATCACAATGGCTGACTAGAAAATCATTTAACTGGAATATTCACTGCTTCACTTGCTTGGATTAAGATTTTGGGAGAGAGGGGATTTAGAAATCTTAACTTCAAAACATGCTTTATAAAACAGAAGTAGAAATATAATGTTGTACACATGAAACTTTTAATTATATAAACCAAATTGCCTGACTATAAAGAAAATTTAAATTTCTTTTAATTTTAATTTGTTAAATTTCTTTAAATTTTAAATGCTTATATATGTTCTAGTGCATATGGCATAGTATAAATTCAGGATTTCAAAAGAAAAACAAATTTAAGAAGAAAAAATTTGTCTTAGAAAAACTTATATTTTACCTAAATATATCTTGCTAATCTCTGAAGAATGTGCAAAGTATCTGTTATTGCTTTGTTGCTGGGTTGATCTGAATATAGGTGAAAAAATTTTTTTCAGTAATATAAAACATAAATGCAGCTACTTGTCAATATTTAATGATAAAATAACATAATTCACTTAAAAAGGTAATTTAGCATAATGCAATAATATTAAAATAGTATGTTTCATAAAAAGCAATGAAAAATAAGCAGTGAAAAAATAGCTTATCAGAATGATAGTTTGACAGGCAGTAAAACAGCAGTTAAGATCATAAACCCAAGAGCTGGTCTGTTGTGTTTGAATCTCAGCTCTGATATTTACTAGTTTATAATTTAGGCAACCCCATGAACCTTGAGAACCCCATGAACAGTATGAAAAGGCAAAAAAATAGGACACTGGAAGATGAACTCCCCAGGTTGGTAGGTGCCCAATATGCTACTGGAGATCAGTGGAGAAATAACTCCAGAAAGAATGAAGAGATGGAGCCAAAGCAAAAACAACACCCAGTTGTGGATGTGACTGGTGATGGAAGTTAAGTCTGATGCTGTAAAGATCAATATTGCATAGGAACCTGGAATGTTAGGTCCATGAATCAAGGCAAATTGGAAGTGGTCAAACAGGAGATAGCAAAAGTGAAAGCTGACATTTTAGGAATCAGTGAACTAAAATAGACTGGAATGGGTGAATTTAACTCAGATGACCATTATATCTACTACTGTGGGCAGGAATCCCTTAGAAGAAATGGAGTAGCCATCACTGTCAACAAGAGTCTGAAATGCAGTATTTGGATGCAGTCTTAAAAATGACAGAATGATCTCTGTTCGTTTCCAAGGCAAACCATTCAATACCATGGTAATCCTAGGCTATGCCCTGATCGGTAATGCTGAAGAAGTTGAAGCTGAATGGTTCTATGAAGACCTACAAGACCTTCTAGAACTAGCACCCAAAAAAGATGTCCTTTCCACGATAAGGGACTGGAATGCAAAAGTCGGAAGTCAAGAAATACCTGGAGTAACAGGCAAATTTGGCCTTGGAGTACAGAATGAAGTAGAGCAAAGGCTAATAGAGTTTTGCCAAGAATATGCATGGGTATTCCATTTAGGTCATCAAAGTACATCACCAGATGGTCAATACCAAAATCAGACTGATTATATTCTTTGCAGCCAAAGATGGAGAAGCTCTATACAGTCAGCAAAAACAAGACCAGAAGATGACTGTGGCTCAGATTGTGAACTCCTTATTGCCAAATTCAGACTTAAATTGAAGAAAGTAAGGAAAACCACTAGATTAGTCAGGTATGACCTAAATCAAATCCTTTACGATTATACAGTGGAAGTGATAAATAGATTCAAGGGATTAGATCTGATAGACAGAGTGCCTGGAAAACTATGTAAAACTAATGTAAAAAGGCCAAATGGTTGTCTGAAGAGGTCTTAAGAAAAGCTGTGAAAAGCAGATGTATAGAATAGACTCGTGGACTTTGTGGATGAGTGTAAGGGTGGGATGATATGGGAGAAGGGCACTGAAGCATGTTAATTTTCATATGTCTAGTCAATCGCCAGCCCAGGACTGATGCTCGGGGCTGGTGCAGCGAGATTTCCCGGGGGCGGGGAGGGAAAAGGGAGGGGGGTTCCGGAGGGGAAGCATATGTAAACCCATGGTGATATCATGACAATGTATGGCAAAAACAATTAAAAAATAATAATAATAAAAATAAAATAAAAAAAAAAAGAAAAGCTGTGAAAAGAAGAGATGTGAAAGGCAAAGGAGAAAAGGAAAGATATACCCATTTGAATGTAGAGTTCCAACGAATAGCAAGGAGAGATAAGAAAGCCTTCCTCAGTGATCAATGCAAGGAAACAGAAAAAAAAAAAAACAATAGAATGGGAAAGACTAGAGATCTCTTCAAGAAAGGGAAGGGAACATTTCATGCAAAGATGTGCACTATAAAGCACAGAAATGGCATGGACCTAACAGAAGCAGAAGATATAAAGAAGAGGTGGCAAGAATACACAGAAGAACTTTACAAAAAAGATCTTCATGTCCCAGATAATCACGAAGAAGTGCTCACTCCTACAGAGCCAGACATCCTGGAATGCAAAGTCAAGTGGGCCTTGGGAAGCATCGCTATGAACAAAACTAGTGGAGGTGATGAAATTCCAGTTGAGCTATTTCAAATCCTAAAAGATGATGCTGTGAAAGTGCTGCACTCAATATTCCAGCAAATTTAGAAAACTCAGCAGTGGCCACAGGACTGGAAAAGGTCAGTTTTCATTCCAATCCCTAAGAAAGGCAATGCCAAAGAATGCTCAAATTACTGCACAATTGCACTCATCTCACACGGTAGCAAAGTAATGCTCAAAATTCTCCTATCCAGGCTTCAACAGTATGTGAGCTGTGAACTTCCAGATTTTCAAGTTGGATTTAGAAAAGGCAGAGGAATCAGGGATCAAATTGCCAACATCCATTGGATCATTGAAAAAGCAAGAGAGTTCCAGAAAAGCATCTACTTCTGCTTTATTGATTATGCCAAAGCCTTTGATTGTGTGGATCACAACAAACTGTGGAAAATCCTCTAAGAGATGGAAATACCAGACCACCTGACCTGCCTCTTGAGAGATCTGTATGCAGGTCAGGAAGTAACAGAACTGGACATGGAACAACAGACTGGATCCAAATTGGGAAAGGAGTACGTCAAGGCTGTATACTGTCACCCTGCTTATTTAACTTATATGCAGAGTACATCATGAGAAATGCTGGGCTGGAGGAAGCACAAGCTGGAATTAAGATTGCTGGAAGAAATATCAATAACCTCAGGTATGCAGATGACACCACCCTTATGGCAGACAGTGAAGAACTCTTTAGTTCTTCTCTTGATGAAAGTAAAAGAGGAGAGTGACAAAGTTGGCTTAAAACTCAACATTCAGAAAACCAGGATCATGGAATCTGGTTCCATCACTTCACGGCAAATAGATGGGGAAACAATGGAAACAGTGACAGACTTTGTTGTTTGGGGCTCCAAAATCACTGCAGATGGTGACTGCAGCCATGAAACTAAAAGATGCTTGTTCCTTGGAAGAAAAGTTATGGCCAACCTTGACAGCATGTTACAAAGCAGAGACATTACTTTGCCAACAAAGGTCCATCTAGTGAAAGCTATGGTTTTTCTAGTATTCATGTATGGATATGAGAATTGGACTATAATGAAAGGTAAGAGCTGAAGGACTGATGCTTTTGAACTGTGGTGTTGGAGAAGTCTCTTGAGAGTCCTTGGACTGCAACAAGATTCAACCAGTCCATCCTAAAGGAGATCCTGAGTATTCATTGGAAGGACTGATGCTGAAGCTGAAACTCCAATTCTTTGGCCACCTGATGTGAAGAACTGACTCATTTGAAAAGACCCTGATGCTGGGAAAGATTGAAAGCTGGAAAAGAGGATGACAGAGGATGAGATCATTGGATGGCATCACTGACTCAATAAGTCTGAGTAAGCTCTGGGAGTTGGTGATGGACAGGGAAGCCTGGCATGCTACAGTCAGAAAAGAGTTGAAAAGAGTCAGACATGACTGAGCAACTGAACTGAACTTAGGCAAACTGCTTAACTATTCTGTGCCTAATTTTCTCATCTGTAAAGCAGAGAATAAAAAGAGGCCAGATGTAATATTTAAAATATTCATCCACTAGTAATATAACTTAAATCATCTTTCAATAAATACATGCATTAAATATATTTTCTTTTATTTTTTTAAATTCACAGGATATAGCGCTAAGTAATATGTCATAGGGCCAATTCTTTTAAAAATCATTTTAGTAATTTACCAAGAATTTGTTAATTTTTAAAAATTGTTTTTGTGGTGTTTTTATTTAACTGAGATGTCACTAGTTAAAAGAGATTCTAAGTCATAATCTGACACAGAAATTCCCTCAGAATTCCCCATCAGCCCCATTAAATTGATTATCTTTAGGTCTTTGGTTCCCAGGGCTTTGCTGCAGCCAGAAGGTGGCTGGTCATCATTTATGGGTCAGTATCATGTGAATTGGGCTTCCCATGTAAGGCTAGTGGTGTAGAAACAGCCTGCCAATGCAGGAGATGTAAGAGATGTAGGTTCGACCCCTGCTTTGGGAAGATTCCCTGGAGGAGGGCATGGCAACTCACTCCATGGCAATAGATGGGCAAAAGATTCTTGCCTGGAGAATGCCATGGACAGAGGAACCTAGTGGCCTGTAGGGGGACGTTTGACTTTAAGGAGTCCAATATGTTGCACTTTTCTTCCTTTGAGTGCCATTTCTCAAGGATTCTCTGTTCCTTATTAGTTCCTATTCTGAAATGAGTAGAACTTCACGCAGCTCTCAGGACTGAGATCATGAGAAAGGGTATCTACTTGGACTTCTTTCAGTAACTCCCTTCCATGAGAACTGAGAAGGGAGTCCCTTTCAGTTACTCCCTTCTGTGACTTCTTCCAGCATCAGTGACTTTGTATGTATTCGACTATCCATTTTTTGTTGCAATCAATGGCACTTCATCCTATGTAATCATTTCACCAAAGGTATATAAGCCTGAATTTCTCCTAATAAAACACCCTTGCTCCACTAGAGACCTGGGTCCCCCACGTCCTTCTTTCTGTCTCTGTCTTTCTTATCGTCGACTCTGGTCCACCTGGTCCTGGTCTCCTGAAAAGACCATAGTGGCCTACAGTCCTCAGGGTCACAAAGAGTTGGGCACGACTGAAGTGACTTAGCATGCACACATCACCTGTATTTAGTAACGGAGGCCAGTATCTAAGAACTGGATTATAGCTGGGTATAATAACAATTTTATTTCAAATGAAGAAAGTGATAAGAGGGATTTCTGTAAGATTTTCTCCCTCAGGTGTACATGACTGAGTGCTCTGTCGACCTTTGTAAGGCAAACAAACCTCATTTACATTAAACACCTCTATCGAACTGCTTGATCCATTATATGCGTTTGTGTACTCAGTCTCTCAGGCATGTCCAGGTCTTTGACTGCAACCTGCCAGATTTCTCTACCCTTGGGATTTCCCAGGCCGGAAAACTGGAGTGGGTTGCCATTTCCTTCTCCAGGGGATCTTCTGGACCCAGGGATTGAACCTGCATCTTCTGTGTCTTCTGCACTGGCAGAGGGATTCTTTACCACTGAGTCACCCAGGAAGCCAGCTGGATATATTAATTTCTTGAAAATTCAGAATTACTATGGTGAACCCCTCTGATTATATTATGTGATATTACTGCTTGTAGAACAGAATCTTGTGGCTAGAAGAGATCTTAGTAGCTGTCCAGAGCAATCCCTTCATTTTAAATATGGGGAAACTAGATTTGCCTTTACCAAGACGTGAGAGTTTGATAGACTCTTTGTGGGTTTGCTGAGCTAGTTCTGAATATCCTGTGCTATGACTTCTTTTTACATGAAACAAAAAAATTTCTCTGTGTTTATCAATCCATTCTTAACATTCTTCCCCCTTGTAGCCAGGAGTATTTCCATCTAATACAAAACTCTTTACACATGATCTACTACAGCCTTGTCCTTTTAAAAATGCAGCATTTTAAAGCCAAGAGAAATTGATTTCCTGAATGATACCTGAATTTCAACATCAATGCTTCAGCAATGATTAGTAGTGTAACATTTTCAGGGTATTGTGAGAAAAATTGGGACTTTGAATTTTACATTTGACTAAGTAATCATCTAAAAATGAGGATGCAATAATAATACTCCTATGCATACAAAGTTTCTGAGAAATTTTACCCCATTCAGTCTCTTTGAAGGAGCCATTGAAGGTTACACCCTAGCAAGATAAAGCATAAATCTGGGAGTTAATAATAAAGTATAACAAATATAAATAAACCCATATTTTTATAAGATATGTTATAGCCCAAATTACTTATAAAAATATTTTTAAAATTCCAAAATTTAAAAGTGATGGTGGGAGATCAGAGCTGCTCAGGGAGAAATATATATATTGCTAAACTTTGCTGAGCATGCTGAGGGAAAAGTGTGTGTGTGTGTGTGTGTTAAGTCGCTTCAGTCGTGTCTAATTCTGTGTGACCCTATGGACTGTAGCCTGCCAGGCTCCTCTGTCCATGGGATTTTTTAGGCAAGAATACTGGAGTGTGTTGCCATGCCCCTCTCCGGGGGATATTCCCCACTCAGGGATTGAACCCACCTCTCTTATGTCTCCTAAATTGTCAGCCAAGTTCTTTACCTCTAGCGCCACCTGGGAAGCCCAAATTTAAGTGTAGATGTTGCTAAACCAGAGTTCAATCTCTCTAAATCAAGGTAGAAAGAAGTAAAACTATACACAAAAAGAACTTAGTAATTAGAAAGCATAAAATAAAGGACAAAATTAAATCATAATACTTGCACATATATTATACACTTAATATAAAGTAAATTTTAATAAATTAAAATTGGTTAAGCTCATTGGTCAAAAAGAATATTTAAATTGCTTTATGTTATAATAAAAACAATAACAACAAATATATAATAGATTCATTTTCATCAATGATTTCTGTAAGAGACATTCTTAATGGACAAACAAGACTGAAAAATGAAGTTAATGTAAAAAAAGTGAGGCAAATGTCAACCAGAAGAAATATAGAGTAGCAATTTTAGTAGAGTATAAAATAATATTTTATCACAGAAGCATAATCAGTGACAAAGAGGAATTCAGCTTACTGTGAAAAAACAGTAATCAATCTAGAAGACAGAATAATCATCAAATACAGACATATAACTATATATAAGTTCAAAATGTAGTGAAGCGACAAGTGACAAATTAAGGTAGGGATTAATCTTCTTATTAGAGATTTTAACATATCACTCTTAGAAGCTAGTAAAAAGGAGCAGACAAAAACAAAGTAGACCATAGATTTGTCTGAGTTGATGAATAAGGATAATCCAGAGAATTTTCTGTAACATTTAGAGCAGTCACAAAAATACCTCTTACTAGACCACAAATGTATCTCTAAATTAGTCTAAAGAATTGATATTGTATCTTACAGCTTCTCTTATGTATACACAAAACATATAACTTAGAAATTAATGTCCAAAATGATTGGATTTTAAATCACTTATGTCTTTTTTCTTTAATGGGAGAATGATTGCTTTACAGCGTTGTGTTGGTTCCTGCTATACAACGGCATGAAGCAGCTGTAAGCCTATCTCGTTTGGACGCCCAGCGTCCCCACACCACCCCACCGCTCTCGGCGGTCACAGGGCACAGGCGGGCTCCCTGTGTCGTACAGCAGCTTCTCGTTATCTACGTTTTACTCATGATAGTGTACGTATGTCAGTGTTATTCTCCCAGCTCGTCCCATCCTCTCTTTCCCCCACCGTGTCCACAAGTCCATTCTCTATGTCTGCATTTCAATTCCTGCCCTGCGAATAAGTTTCTCAGTACCATTTTCCTAGATTCCGTGTATATGCATTAACATGTGATATTTGTTTTTCTCTTTCTGACTTATTTCACTTTGTATAAAAGATGCTGGGTCCATCCACCTCAATTCAACTGGCTCAAATTTGTTCCTTTTGATGTCTGAGCAATATTCCATTGTATATATGTACCACAACTTGTTTATCCATTAATCTGTTGTTGGACATATAGGTTGCTTCTGGGTTTTGTAAACAGTGTTGCAATGAACATTGGGGTACTTTCCTCTTTTTGATTTGTGATTTTCTCAGGGTATATGCTCAGTAGTCACTTATGTCTTTAAACCAATAAAACACCTAAGGAAAACTATTAAAAAAGATAAGCAGTAAATGACAAAATACTTAGATTTAAATGAAAATGAAACAATATATAACAAAATGTGTGAGGTATATGTATTGTTTAAATCCAAAGACAAGAAAAATCAAAAGATCAAAAACACATAAACTAAGCATTCAATATAACATTTAGAAATAAAGAGCAAAAAGTCTTATACTTACAGCATTATGGCAGTCCAAGTAACTGGCTTAGTTGCCTTAAAATACACAGATTCTAGATAATTCATAGCAAATTTATTTTAATTATATTTCTGAGTATGCAAGATAGTATGGGAAATCCTCCAGGGCCAGAAATAATAAAAAGATCTGAAACTATAGAGGTAGTACATAACTTGCAAATCCATGCTTTATGAGGATCAAAGCCAGTATCTGGAACTCAGAATTTGGGGTATTATTCCATCTTGAAAGAATAGAAGATAAGTCTTTAGGGCCATGCCAAATCAGTGAGTTTTCTAGAAGCCTACCCCCAAATAAGGATTCTTATTTAGGAAATTAAGGAAGTACTATTAGATGAAGCCAGTAAAGAGTGGAGAAAATAAAAGAGGAAAGAGGAAGTCAAGCAAAGGTGTAATCTGAAGCAAAGTCCTATGAAGGTAGCTTCAGCCTGATCTCACAGAGGAATTCTAATGTTACTACTTAGTTATTATATATTATTATTTGTGTAAGTTAATACAATGTATAAAATATAACTTGTTTGAATTTATTAATATTATAATATTCAGCTAAGTTATTATCATAAAATAATTTTAATAAATAAACAGAAAACTGGTTTTTCGAAGTCCTGCACCTATCTATAGTTAGCTGAAGATATGTAGGGAGAAGTTGGGGGGATTACATCCTAGGAACTTCTAGTTCTGTGAGCAGACTCAATAGAGTGGCTCTAGTAGATCAAAGGAAGTCCTCTGAAGAAAGTCTTTAGGTTCAAATGGATTGGAGGGAATCTGAGCACATCGCTAACAGTTTCTGCCTAACTTGAGGGAAGGCAATAGAAATTGGAAACAGAATAGTTATATCAAAAGAGAACAGATACTAGAATTATCGTATCTAGAGTAAAAGCCTGAGGGGACATACGCAGGAAAGCAGCATAGTAGGTTCTTTTGTTTTAGCTCTAAATATTGCATGAGACGCACTTACACTAAATATGTGTACTAAAAGATTTTATCTGAAATTTAAATTTAATTGAGCATCCTATATTTTATCTGTCAAGCCTAATGTGGAAAGAAACAGTAACATATTATAAGGAAAAAAAAGTCTTGCACAGACATATGATAATGTATTATGTCCAAAAGCTACTGTCAACTCAATTCTGATATAGAATTTTTAAAAAATCAGTAAAAAAACCCAACCAAACCATGTAATTTTACATAAATTATTTTGAGAATATAAATTATATGCTTGCTGCTGCTGCTGCTAAGTTGCTTCAGTCGTGTCCGACTCTGTGCGACCCCATAGATGGCAGCCCACCAGGCTCCCCCATCCCTGGGATTCTCCGGGCAAGAACACTGGAGTGGGTTGCCATTTCCTTCTCCAATGCGTGAAAGTGAAAAGTGAAAGTGAAGACGCTCAGTCACGTCTGACTCTTTGCGACACTATGGACTGCAGCCTGCCAGGCTCCTCCGTCCGTGGGAGTTTCCAGTCAAGAGTACTGGAGAGGGTTGCCTTAAATGGTGTTATAAAATCTTGGGAGAATGATGATGTCAAGTACTTTAAAAAGTGGAGAAAATTAGTCTTTTGTTTCATTTACTTGGGAGGAACAAGCATCTTCCTGAGACAGTCATATTCCACCTGAAGCTACTCAGCAAGCACAAAGTTCTCGAGTACATCCACTAAATATGAAATATAAGGTTTATTTGAGTCTACCAGAAATATAATCTTATTTAATAAGCACCATTTCTTATTCTATAGAATGTGTGTGTTTATTAGAATTTGCTCATTTAAGCTGTAAACAACTGTGCCAATGTTCTTATTGCTGTTAATCATCTCAGTTCTCCTTTTATTCAGGAAAAGGAAAACTTACCTCACCTGATCTACCTTACTTCTTTGCTTGAAATTGCAAATAAAAGTAAAATGTTGCTGTACATCATTTAAACCTAACAAAATGCACAGTGTTGTTTCTTCAATACGATGATAAACCAATTGAAATATTTTCCTCCACACTTTATGGAGGTTCCCTACATAATTAGTAAGTAACCTATAGAATGCCAAAGTGTTGTAGCCGCTCTGTATAATGAAGGAGGACCCTGATCCAAAATTTGGTTTTAATATTGAGAATGATGATACCACATATGCCCCTTGTGATAGGAAAAGGGTTGTGGCTCACATAATGATAATGAGACTTTCTGGGCAGAGCAGGGCAGACTCCCCAAGCTCACCCCCAAATGGCTTGACAGAGTATGGAAAGGGGGCTGACTTGAGTGTTTACAATGTTTGACATGAGGAGCAGTTAGGGGCGGAAGTTTTCCCTGCAGAGGACAGCACTTCTGTGGCATGAATTTTCCATTTACACCAAAAGGAGGGAGAATGGGGCTTTCTTGTCAGTTTGACTGAATGTTCAGCAGAAGGAAAACAAGGAGAAATAGATCTCGAAAGTCATCAAGCAGTCAAACATTGAAATGGAATCAGACCTTTTGCTACAGGTGCTAATGAAAGAAATGGAATCTTACTGACTGAGGAATTCTGTTGACTAGAATTTTGTATTATCACATTGCATTTATAATGCAATTGAAATATATGAAGTAAACTAATCACAAATTAAATGCATAAATAATAGAAGAGCAGGATAAACATGACATATGCACAAAAGGCCTAATGGAACTAGAATAGTATGACTGTAGGGAAAATGAGTGTTAAAGGCAATACCAGTTAAATTAAAAACATTGTTAATTTTTAATAACATTGCTTTCTGTAGTATTTAGCAGATGCAATGGCCATCTCTCAGATTAGAGAAATACTTTATAATAATTCAAACTCAAAATACCACTTGGAAAACCTGACATGATCAATGACCTTTATTGCTGCTGTTGCCATTTCAAATTAAACTGAGCAAGGATTTCATAGAGAAAGGAAATTATGAGTAAAATCTAGTCTAGATTCGTTTTCACTTTTTGACATTTCTAGAATGATGTCATTCATTTCATAGAGTTTAATCAAACTGTGAAGCAGCAGCAATCTCAGAATTTGGATGCTATTTTGAGATATTCTAAACATTGATTTTGAGAATTAGTCATAAAGCATAATTCAATCCTAGCTGAAAAGTATTCTGATATTGACATCTTTCTTTTCTCTTCTTTCCAGACAGCAGTGACCTTCCACTGCTGTTCAAACCATTGGTTGTAATGAACACTCAATTGTGTAGCCAAAAAAAATGTGATGGGGCATTAAGTAGCACCTCTCTCCCAAGACACTGTTTTGCACTTACGGAATAACACTTGTAAGACGTTCTCTCTTCTACCTGGAAGAATTTTACTCTGTGAAATGTTCAGGTTGCCTGCCCCAATACATATTAGCCAGGCTTCTTCCATTTCTGAAATTATAAGTTTCTTTTCCTTGTCTCAGTTTTTCCTAATTTAGTAAGAGGTAATTACAGGCCTGTGTGTCTTATTCTTCCTGCTAATTCCGTCTCTTTTGCAAATGAGCTTCAGAGTAGGTAGCCTGGATCTCTCAATTATGTTGACTTCTTAAAGCTTATTTTTATTCCTTTTACTAATACAAAAGATAATCTATGTATTATAAATATTTCAGAAAAAAACCTGAAAAAATAGAAAAATCAATAGTGATGCTGCAGTGGAGATAAAAAAGAGCAGGCTGAGGAGATAACGAGGAGAGGCATTTCAAAGATGCTAGCAGGGAAGGATTCTCCAAAGTGATGATTTTTGAGAAGTTCGTGAAAAGAGTGAGGGTGTGAACTGTGATGTTGGAGAAATAGCATTCTGCATGAAAGTGAAAAGTGAAAGTGAAGCCGCTCAGTCGTGTCCAACCCTTAGCGACCCCGTGGACTGCAGCCCACCAGGCTCCTCCAGCCATGGGATTCCCCAGGCAAGAGTGCTGGAGTGGGCTGCCATCGCCTTCTCCGAGAGAAGGGATAGTATGTGTAAAATCCCCAAACGAGAGGAGTCTTGGTGTGTGCTAACAATGACCAGGAGAAGGTGGAGGGCAGTGAACAAGATGGCAGTGGTGAAGGAGCTTAGGCTTACTTCAGGGGCTTTAGATTTTGTCCCTAAGTCTGATGGAAAAGTATTTGAAGGACGCTAGAGAACATCATACTTTAATCTGGCTCACTTATTTAAAAGGCTGATATGTCCACTGTGTGAAAAATATTCTGGTGGTAGAGGAAGAGCAGAAACTAGATAAGTGGCTCCTGAAGTAGTTCAGGGAAGAGATAATAGAGGAGATGAGCAATTAGACAAAATTTAAGTGGCTGGATTAAATGTAGAGTGTGGGAGAAAAATAAAAATCAAAGATGATTCCGGACTTTGGACCTTAGCTACCAGATGCCTGATGCTTTCTGCAGAGGTGAGAAAAAACATGGGAGTGGCAGATGGGTTGAGAGTTTGTTGAGTTTGAGAGATCTATTGGATATATAACTAGAAAAGTTGATAAAACAGGTGGAAATG
Source organism: Antilocapra americana (assembly GCA_007570785.1). Taxonomy (NCBI): domain Eukaryota; kingdom Metazoa; phylum Chordata; class Mammalia; order Artiodactyla; family Antilocapridae; genus Antilocapra; species Antilocapra americana. The sequence continues at coordinate 12,337,112 of ML661883.1, read as the reverse complement.
AGAGTGTAGATTTCAGGGAAAGGTAAAAGACAACCTAAATTTGGAAGTAATTGGTCTGTATGATAGCACATAGAGTGTGAAGATACACACACACATATATACATACATACATATATATATATACGCATTTCATACACACACACACACACACACACACACACACACACATATATATATATGTATGTATGTATCCCACAGACTGGATCTGGGGACACACTGACATTTAAAGTTTCAGAAGGGAAGGGAAATCTGACCAAAGAATTTCAAGATAGGAAACAAATATTCTATTAATAGAAAATAACACCATTGTCTGCTCTGAGAACAGGAATGTTCTAAAAGGCAATTTTCCTAAAGAAGGAACAGAGACCCTAGGACTCCTAATAACAAGCAGATTTCAAGATACCACAAGAACTAAAGGAAGATTTCTAGTTTCCACAAAAGGTTCTTGTCTCTGAAAACGTTTACTCTCAGAAATAGAAACTGTTCCTCATTGGTTGATTACTAATCATGATAATGTATATTTTCATTTTTCAAAACCTCTTCATATGTCACCCCATTTTGTTTTCACAGCAGCTCTTATTTAGGAGACATGGCAAATTTCTAATAGCGAATTTTTAGAGAAAACTTTCTCACATGAGGAAGTTAAGGGTGAGCGTGTGGCTTTCCCAAAATCACAGCACTAGTTAAGGATGACACACCAGCTCAGAAACTAATGATTTTTGACTCTCACTTCCTTCTACTTTTGTTGTTGTTCAGTTGTTAAGTTGTGTCCAGCCCTGTGTGACCCCATGGACTGAAGCACACCAAGCTCCCCTGTCCCCCACTGTCTCCTGAAGTTTGCTCAGATTCATGCCCATGGAGTCAGTGATGCCATCTAAGCATCTCATCCTCTGTTGCCCCCTTTTCCTTTTACCTTCAATCTTGCCCAAGACTTTTCTACCTTGCATACCACACCACTTATTCAAGCATTTTAAAACTTACATGATGTTTCTCTTTTTCTCACAAAGAGCGTTTCGTACATTAAAGTATACATACAGAAGAAAAAAAATAGCAAATAAATATCTTCAATACCCATGCATCCCATTTAACAAGCCAAAGACTTATCAATCCATTGATTATCTCCATAAAATAATTTTTGAACACCTACTGTATAAAGCAGACATCATTTTACATGGATACACAAAGATTAGAAAGGACTAGAATTTCCTTTCAAGATGATCATAATCTAAGGGATTTTTTTTCACACTTTTACTTGTTATGCAATAATGGTAAGTCACATTGCTTTTTTGTGATTGTTTAGTGTCTACATTAAAAAAATATTTTCAGATTTCATCATGAGCTTTACTTCTCTGGAATAATAAGTTCTATCTTATGAGGTTAAAGTCTATATTTTATTTTCTCATTTGAAACTACAGGTTGCACACTAATAAGCTGTTAAAACAGAACTTAGATATCATTAATTCAACACTTTAGTCTTATGGCAAGGAAATTAAAGACCAGAGAAGTGAAAAGTGACTTGATCAAGCTATGAGGCTAATTCATGGCATCGACTTTGAAAGCTACACTGTTTGTTAAAGCAGTTCTCAGATCTCTGAATTCTAGCCAAGGATACTTCCTAGTTGCCAAAAGTTTCCAAGAAGTTTATCTTGGAAATTCTATGAGTTTCTTATCCAAGAATTAATTTTACCAAGCCAGATGGCTTTGTTGGCAAGAATAGGGTGTCACAATCCCAAAATCTGAAGTCAGAGAAGGAGCTTGCATTTCATTACAGAAATCAGATGATCGATGTTCACTATTTGAGATCTTAGTCAGGTATTTTCAAGCATGGGAGAGAAATGTATTAGCATTTCCAGATAGTACCCAGAAATTTCATTTTTATTTTTCTTGAGCATGAAGTCCCTTAACAATACTACATTAATCTTTTAATCTCATCTGAAAACATTACCAATGTGAAGCTCCCAGTAACATTTTTTGAGGTTTGTTACGGTAATCTCAGTGACTTAATTAGGACAGTGAAGGTTTATTTTTTAATTGTGCAATGCCTATTACAGGTTTTCTCTCCAGGTAAGCAGCTTTTCATGGTATGGTTCAGCAGTGACTCTCCGTATCAAGCCACACTTTCACAATCACTTCAGCTAAAAGGCTGGAGGTTCAAGTGTCAGAAATTGAATGTCTCCACATTGAAGTGTCACACATCGCTCTGACTCACACAATCATACCCAAACATTTAGGGTAACAATAGTACATTTACTGTAGGTATTCTTGTTTAGCTGAATTGATAGTTGATATTTACAATAGCCAAGACAGGGAAGCAACCTTGGTGTTCACTGGCAGATGAGTGGATAAAGAAAATACGGTACATATATACAATAGAATACTGCATGTGAGCTCAGTCATTAAGACCTATCTGACTTTTTGTGACCTTAGGGGCTGTCGACTGCCAGGTTCCTCTGTCCATAGGATTTCCCAGGCAGGAATACTGGAGTGGGTTGCCATTTCTTTCTCCAGGGAATCTTTCCCGCCCAGAGATTGAACTCATGTCTCCTACATTGGCAGGTGGATTCTTTACCACTGAGCCACCAGGGAAACCCACAATAGAATACTACTCATCAAAAAAAAAAAAAGAATGGAATAATGTCATTTGTAGTAACATGACTGGACCTAGATATTATCATATTAAATGAAGTCAGTCAGTCAGAGAGAGACAAATAACATATCGCTTACATGTGGAACCTAAAAAATATGACATAAATGAATTTATTTACAAAACAGAAATAGACTCACAGACATAGAAAATAAACTTATGGTTACCAAAGGGAATAGCAGAGTGTGGGAGAGAGATAAATTAGGAGTTTGGAATTAACAGATACTACTATATATAAAATAGATAAACAACAAGGACCTACTGCACAGGGAACTATAACACAGGGAACTATACTCAGTATCTTGGAATAACCTGTAATGGAAAAGAATCTGAAAAAGAATGTGTATATACATATATATATTTATATATATTCCTTTCTCTCTCTTTGTCTCTATATATTTATGAATCACTTAGATGTATATCTGAAGCTAATACAATATTGTAAGTTAACTACACTTCAATTTTTTTAAATGTTAAAAAAACAGTAAAAGGAATAATTGATTAAAAGTATTCACATTTTTTGATCCTTTTAAGAAAAACTTGGTGATTAAGACCGTAAGTGGAAAAACCAGGCCAAATAGTCAACCTAGAGGCAGCTGAGCATTTATACTGTGTCAATCACAGTGCAAAGAGCTTTAAAAGATATTCTTTCATTTAAAATAGTCTCACAACAAACTTAAAAAGTTGGTATTATTGTTGTCTCTTTATAAATAAACAACTTGAGGTTTGATGACTTTTCCAAGATTACATACTAGCTTAACAATGGGGCAAGCCTTTTAAAGTAAAAAAAAAGAACAACTCCCAATTAACAATAATTTGCATAACAAATTCTTTTTAGCCTAAGCCTGTTGAACAAAAAAATCACATAGTCACAAAGGAAATAAGTCTTGCCTTTGTTTACTAAGAAAAAGTTCACCTTTTCAAAGAACCCTCTCAAATAACCATGGATTGTTAGAGTCACTCAGTTCTTAGACTTTTTATGGTATTTATTGTTGTGCTTTCATTTGTAGTAACTCCTATATTGCCTAACAAATGTTTCCATTGTTATCTTAAACTGTTATTTACACTCTATTGATGGTAGGAATCATACCTGCTTTTACCTTATGTTCCCAATAACAGTGAACAAAGTACCTTGCACAGAGAAGTGTTTCATGAATTTATTTTCTAGGGCATTGTCACTGTTTCTTTGAAGGGAACAACAGTACAAAAAAAGAGCACTGTGAGAGTATTACAATGACTGATATGACACATTTGATGTTTTTCCCTTTGTTTTTGTATTATATATGCCATTACCTAGAATTTCAAATATTTTTTCCCCAGCAGAATGATTATTAAATCATGGAAAACACAGAAAGGAAGAAGGGGAGTTGCAGAAGACTTAGCCTTGGTAATCCTCATGTCAAGCCTAATAATTTTCACCTTAGTGAATGTAAGAGTATTCAGATTGGGATTATATTTGAATTGCTTGTCACGTCTGTCAGACAAGCTGGTATAAATCTCATTTCACATTGACATTCTTCAACTAAGATTTAACGGTCTAAAAATTCAGGTAGATGCTACGGATACTGTTACAAAAATTTAAGGCTTGGAATATCTTCACTAAAGGACGAAAAGGAGTGACAATTTTCTTGAAGGTCACCGTTTAAGAATGATGCATTGTCTTTAGAAGTTTGACAACTTGCCTGCCCCATAGAGGCTCCCAAAATATTCCTAGCAAGTACTTAATTACGCTTCTCAGAATAGGTCTTGCTTTAGAAAATGTAATAGAATGAATTTTTGGCTTAAAATAGCTTGCTTCCTACTCCCACCCTCCTTTCTGGTTGATCTAGATAATGCAGAATCTTTTAGAGTTGTCAGAAGGCAAATCCTGATACAAAAGATTGTAAACAAATTCATTATGTATGAAATAAATCTATCCTAATTTTCCTCATCTCTATTTTCTGTTCTTTGACTTGGTTCCTGGGCATGATGATTATTATTATTTTTTAATTTTTCACTTTGTCTTCTCTTGCCCCCAGGTGTTTACCTCTTATTCTATGTTCAAATAGTTTATCCTCCTTCTCAGCTCCCATTTATCAGTGAAATTTTATCCTCATCCTTGATCCCAATAATACTCTTGATATTAAAGGAAAGGCTAACTGACATGAGTATGGTTTCTGTTTATCCTTGAGGCATGAAGGGCTGAGAAGGCATTATACAGAGTCCTCACAAATGGGTTTTCTTGTAAGAGATGAGTTAGGTAATTGAGATAATTCATACTGAGTACCAAATATACGTAAGTTGTCTTCTAGATATTCATCTAAAATAAGTCTCGGGATAATACTGTGAAGTAAATTCTGTCACGCTCTCACAGCTATTACTGTTATAAAACTGAAACTCAACTAAGCATAGGTCTGAGAAAGTCCAGATCCCGGGCATGAGGGGAGATTTCTTTTAGCCAGAAGAAGGCAAATTGCTTATAGTGTTAGGGATGGTGTGTTAAACTAAGTTCCCACTGCAGGAGAGAGCTTTGGAATGAAAAAAAGAAGAAGTTCAAGCAATGAGTCCAAATACATCTTTTGTCCCTGTTCATCTTTGCTCATGCTGCTGAACCCCTGGTTTCAAATAAAGCATCAATCCTGTGAACTAGAGATGTTATGAACTTAAAAAATATGGTCTAGTTGAAAAAGATTGCTATACATTTGCTCAGTGCTCAAGACTATAAAATGGATTTCAGATTCAAGTTAATACAAATGCTGGAAGCCCTGATCTGCTGATGTGGGCCTTGATAAGGTAGGGGTGTGGGGGCCATGCAGAGTACTAGAATCTGGGTGAAGTTACACTGAAGGTGCCATCTGCCTATTTTTCCTATAATTCCTGGCCTATTTCTAATGACAGCCAGTTTTTATACAAAAACCCTTTCAGGTATATTTTCAAGTTCTGCCTTAACCAAAAATGCTCAGGCTTAAGTGAAGCAGGAATAGTAGTCCCCATTTGACTGATGAAAGAAATAACTATGTCCAGAGAATTTTAATGGCTTCATAAACATATCAAAAAGTGAAACTGTATCCCAGATAGAGAAGTCCTAGCCGCAAACATATTGTGCTGTATTCACTACTGAAAAAGAGATGCTTTTATTACATCTTTGATAAAGATAAAATTAGAAAACAATCCCATAGCATCAAAAAGAATAAAATATTTAGGATTATAATTAACAAAAACAATAAAGTATTTAGGACTAAAATTTATTAAAGAAACATAAAGTTTTATATAGAAAATTCTGACATAACTGGAAAAAAAAAGATTTAGACAATGAAAACTTATCCCATATCCATAGGCGAGAATACTTAATATTTTTAAGATGGCAATACTCTTCAAATTAACCCACAAATTCAATGCAATCCATACCATCATTGCAGCTGACTTTTTTTTACAAAAACTAATAACATTTATATGGAAATACAAGAGATCCACTATAGCCAAAATAATCTTAAAAAAAACAAAGTGCGAGAACTCACACTTCCCATCTCAAAAATTACTAAAAAGCTACAGTAATCAAGATAATTTGATACTGGCATACAGAAAGATAAACAGATCCAGGTAATAAAATTGAGAGTCAAATGACAAACTCTTCAATTTATGGTCAATTAATTTTTGATGAGAGTGCTAAGATAACTCATGTGGGAAAAAATGGCCTGACTAACAAATGATGCTGACAACTGGATAATTATACCCAAAAGAATCAAAGTGGACTCCTATTTCACATAATATACAAAAATCAACTCAAAATAGACCACGAAACTATATGTAAGAGTTAAAACTACAAACTCTTAGAAAACACTGAAGTAAACCTTCACGATCTTGGGTTAGGCAATGGCTTTTTAGATACAATACCTAAAGCACAGGCAACGAAAGAAAAAGTAGATAAATTGGACTGCATTAAGTCAAAATGTTTGAGTATCAAAGTACACAATCAAGAAAGTGAAAAAATCAACCCAGAGAATGAGAAAAATATTGTAAATCATATATCTGACAACAGCCTTGTATCATGAATATATAAAGAACTCAACAAAAAGACAACACAAATAAAATATAGGCAAATAATTTGAATAGACATTTCTCCAAAGTAGATACACAAATGACTAATAAACATTATAAGATGCCTAGCATTATCAGTCCTTAGGGGAATGGAAATCACAACCACAGTGAGTCACCACTCAACTCCCACTAAGACTGCTATAATCAACATGACATATAATCACAAGCGTTAGCAAGGATGTGAAGAAATTGGAACCCAAAAAGATTGCTGATGAAAATGAAAGTGGTACATCTCCTTTGGGAAACAGTTTGCTATTTTCTAAAATGTTAAGTGTAGAGTTATCATATCATCCAGAAATTCTATGCCTAGAATAAATGGGAAAATATGTACAAACAAAAACATATACAAGGATGCTTATAGCAGTATTATTCACAATAGTTTTGAAGCAGAACAACCCATATGTCCACCAACTGATAAATAAATAAATAAAATATGGTATATCTATACAGGAAATACTATTCAGCAATAAAAAAGGATGAGGCTCTGACACATGCCACAACATGGATAATTCTTAAAAATATTGTGCTAAATAAAAGAACTTAATCACAAAAGACTACATATGATTCTATTACCTATAGTGGTTAAGAATAGAAAAATTGAAGGATGCAGAACGTTGATTGGTAGTTGCTTCGGGCAGGGTGAGGATGGGAGGAGTCAGGGGTGACTGTTAATGGGTCCAGGGTTTCCTTTAAGGGGGACAAAATTGTTTTAAAGTTAGACTGTATGATGATCATACAACTCTGTGGCTATACTAAAAGCCATTGAATTGCACATTTGCAATTCATATACTAAATAGGTGACATGTTTAGTATATGAATTGTATTTCAATAGAGTTTGACTCTTAACTATTCATTCATCTTTCTTTCAATGAGTAAATATTAAGAATCTGTTATCTTCCAGGAGTTACAAAGGAAAAACGTTGCAGTTCTTGCCATTATGGAACATGGAGTCTAGTTGGGGAGACCATTCTATCTTCTTCAAAAATTGCAGAAATAAACATAAATTTACTACTGTGATAAATGATGACAAAGAAAACTAGTGTTATGAAAATATATAACCAGCACTACTGAATAGTGTCCTATTGAATACGACACTCTGTAAGATGGAAATGTTCTGTATGTTTTCCTGTCCATTGCAGTAGTGACCAATGTGGCTAGTATGACTGGGGAACCTCTTGTTCAGTCTCTGTGACCCCATGGACTGCAGCGCGCCAGGCTTCCCTGTCCTTCACCACCTCCCGGAGCTTGCTCGAACTCTTGTTCATTGAGTTGGTGATGCCATCCAACCATCTTGTCCTCTGTTGTCCCTTTCTCCTCCAGCCTACAGTCTTTCCCAGCATCAAGATCTTTTCCGGTGAGTTGGCTCTTCACATCAGGTGGCCAAAGTACTGGAGTTCCAGCTTCAGCATTAGTCCCTCCAATGAATATTTAGGATGGATTTCCCTTAGGATGGACTGGTTTGATCTCCTTCAGTCCAAGGGAGTCTCAAGAGTCTCCTCCAACACCACAGTTCAAAAGCATCAGTTCTTCACCACTCAACCTTCTTTGTAGTCCAACTCTCACATCCATATATGACTACTGGAAAAACCATAGCTTTGACTAGATGGACCTTTGTTGGCAAAGTGATGTCTTTCCTTTTTAATGTGCTGTCTAGGTTTGTCATAACTTTCCTTTCAAGGAGTATCTTTTAATTTCATGGCTACAGTCACCATTGCAGTGATTTTGGAGCCCAAGAAAATAAAATCTGTTACTGCTTCCACTTTTTCCCCTTCTATTTTCCATGAAAAGATGGGGCCAGATGCCATGATCTTAATTTTTTGAATGTCAAACTTCAAGTCAGCTTTAACTCTCCTCTTTCACTCTCATCAAGAGGCCCTTTAGTTCCTCTTTACTTTCTGCTATTAGAGTGGTATCATCTGCATATCTAAGATTGTTGATATTTCTCTTGGCAGTCTTGATTCCAGCATGTGATTCATCCCTCTGGATATTTTGCATGATGTACTCTGCATATAAATTAAATAAACAGGGTGACAATATACAACCTTGACATACTCCTTCCCAATTTTGAACCAGTCCATTGTTCCATCTGGTTCTAACTGTTGCTTCTTGACCCATATATAGGTTTATTAAGAGACAGGTAAGATGCTCTCATATTCCAATCATTTTAAGAATTTTCTACTGTTTGTTGTGATCCACACAGTCAAAGGCCTTAGTGTAGTCAATGAAGCAGAAGTAGATGTTTTTCTGCAACTCCCTTGCTTTCTCCATGATCCAATAAATGTTAGCAATGTGACTTCTAGTTCCTCTGTCTCTTCAAAACTCAGCTTGTACATTTGGAAGTTCTCGGTTCACTGTTGACGCCTAGCTTGAAGGATTTTGACCATAAACTTGCTAGCATGAGAAATGAGCACAACTGTGTATTACTTTGAACATTTTTGGCATTGCCCTTCTTTGGGATTGGAATTGGAAAAACTGACCTTTTCCAGTCCTGTGGCCACTGCTGAATTTTCCAAATTGCTGACATATTGAGTGCAGCACTTTAACAGCATCATTTTCAGGATCTGAAATAGCTCAGCTGGAATTCCATCACGTCTGCTAGTTTTATTCATGATAATGCTTCCTAAGACCTACTTGACTACACACTCCAGGATATCTGGCTGTAGGTGAGTGACCACATCATCATGTTTATCTGGGTCCTTAAGATCTTTTTCTGCATAGTACTTTCATGTATTCTTGCCATCTCTCCTTAATCTCTTCTGCTTCTGTTCAGTCCTTACATTGTCCTTTATTGTGTCCAGGCTTGCATGAAACAGTTCCCTTGATATCTTCAATTTTCTTGAAGAGATCTCTAGGCTTTCCCATTCTATTTTTTCCCTCTATTTAATTCTTTGTTTTCAGGGCTGTATGGTACACTGCAGGGTATTTAGGAACATTCCCCGCCCCTACCCACTAGATGGCAGTAGCACCACCCCAGCTGTGACAATTAAAAATGTCTACATATACTATCAAATGTTCCCGGGGGTGGGGGTAGGGGGGGGGGCAAAATTGCCCTGGTTAATAACCATTGCTGTAGATATGGTCTTTTTTCACAGAGAACTGGGGCCAAATAATTATAACCTCATTGAGGTCCCCAGGCCACTGTGAGACAAATTGTTTTGACTAGGGTGGGTGGGGGGGAGCGTAAACAAATCAAAACATCAACGGTTTAGAAGAGCAAAGGAATAGAAATGCAAGCAACTAATTAGAAAACAATGTGAAAATTGTTGAAACAGCACAAACAAGCCACAGTAGGATCAAAGCAGCAGGAGTGATTGATTCTGCCTTGGGGGAGAGGTAGCTATAGGAACAGCTTAGCAGGGGATGTGAAACTTGATTGGGACCAAAATAGCTGAAAGGGTAAAGAGGGAAAGGCATTTCAGGCTAGAGGGAAAAGCACTAACGGTGTGAAGTTGTGTGGACTGCAGGCAGAAGGGTGCCCAGGGATGGGATAAGGAAAGCAGTGGCAAGTAATGAAGCCGAGAAGGCCCTTTATTTGCAGTTTTTATTTTAAGTCTCCTGCATGCATAGCTTGAAGTTTGTATCAGACCTTGCTTATGCAGTTTACCCTGGCTTGGAAAATAAAAAGTCAAACTAGAGAACTAGAGGGGACCTTTAAGTCCATTTTATAAAATCAAGAAAATCCAGAGAAGGAGATCAACATAAGAGGGTTTTTTTTTTTTTTTTTTCCTCTTTGAATTTCTTCCTGAGAGCAGAATGGATTTTTTTTTTTTTTTTTGACTTGTTTCTCTTTTCCTGATCCCTTGAGAAATGTAAAATCCTCTTGAGCAGAATGCTTGCTAGGGCATAAGAAAAAGTAATCTTAATTGGCTTTTTCCAATCTGTAATTGTAGGAATAGGTAAGAATGTTTCTCAACTATTTAAATCTGATGGTATTTTTAATTTGGATAATTCTGTAAGTGGATGATAATAGATGCATGGGAATTTTTCTCCCTCTTATTAGCAGTCACACCTGAAGCTATTTGAAGGTAGAAAAAAATAATGATGGGTTCTGAAAATTGTCATTTTGGATATAGGCAAAGACTCATTTCAAATAGTAACATAGATCTTGACCCTTTACTGAAGACAATAGTTGTTACCAGGTATTGAAAGTTTATAAGAGAGTACTTATTTAAAGGCTTTGTATGTCTTACATGGTTGATTCCAACAACAGTCCCTCTAAATAGATAGTATTAAAATTCTTACATTGTAAATGTGGATATTGAGGTTTGTCAAAGTCAAGCAACAAGTCCCAGGTGGCATAGTAGTAAGTGGAAACGGGGACTGAATCTGATGTCTGTTGATTTCAATGTCTGTGATTTTAACCCTGTTAACCCTGTGAATACTGCTTTTCCCCTGCCCCATAAATTTATCTGAATATACTCTGACAAGTTTTCTATTAGACAATTTGTACAATTATGTAATGTACAACAGTACTATCTGAGGAGCAGACACTCTTCTAAAAGGCAAGGGCCATGTCAGGTTTTTTATCTTTGTACTCCACAGTGATAATCTATGGTCAGGTATTTAGTATGTGTTCACCAAATGAGACGATAGGCAAAAAATTTAAATATTAAAAATGTTAGGTAGTTAGAATAGGAGACAGGAGTCCAAAATGGCAGTGGCTAGAAGATAAGGAAGGGAAAAGCCCACGAAAATAGAACAAGGAAGGTCTGAGGACCTGAGTGAGAACTGCAGATAGAACAGCACTCCTGTCTAAGCCCAACTTGCATAGGACAGGCCCAGGGGGCAGAAACAAACATATAAAATAGGAGCCAAAGCGCTAGCTCGCTCGCTCTCCTGCGCCTCGATGATGGACTCTCCCTCTCTCTCCCACGCGCTGTGGTGTTCTTCTCTTCATGGCCTTGGATCAGCATGCCCTCACGCTTCGAGGATGAATTCTCCAGCTATTATCTTCTAAATAAAATAGAGATGTAACACTGAGCTGTAACCCTGATTTATTTAAGAGCTATAACACTGTCTGTCCAGACCCGAGAGCTGTGGCCCGCAGAGGGCTTCAATGTCCATCACTCCAAATCTTTGTTGTGACAAGACAAGAACCGAGGAACATACCCTCGCGTGACATCTACACTTGCCTGATAAAAACATCAGTGTGTAGAGCTTAGAAAACTCTTTAGAATATATTTGGCTCTTTATCATATCACCACCATTCAAAAATAAAGTGAATCATCTGCTATACCCTTGGAGTCTTATCATGTGCTGTCATAAAACTCATCTCTCTCTTTTCTCCTCTAAATGGTGTGAGGTAAGCATTGTACAGAGGAGAAAACTGAGGGTGTACGAAGTGTGTAGCTGGACATAGTCCGCTTTTAGCTCCTAAGTATGTTTGGGACCCCAATATTTTAGGTTGCAGCTTTTTTGTTGGGAGAGGGGTCACTAGGACATGCATTTTTTAAAAAGAAGTAAAACGGAGTTAGCAAACTAGTGAAGCACTTTGAAGACAAATGTTAACTTTTTATCTCAAAACAAAGATTCACAGTGACTTGAAGTCTGAAAAGAATTTAGTAATCAATGCAACATTTTAAGGAATGACTTTTGGTACGAGACAGAGAATACCATAACTGGCTGAGAGCTGTAAGAGGCAGGGCATCAAATCACTAAATCATAGAAGTGAAGCTTTTTTATTGTTATTTTAAACTGAAGTATAGTTGATTTATATTATATTAGTTTCCACTGTACAACATAGTGGTTCAGTATTTTTTATAGGTTATACTCCATTTAAAGTAGTTATAAAATATTGGCTGCATTCCCCATGCTGTAGTATATATCCTTGCAACTTATTTATTTTATACATTGTGGTTTGTGTCTCTTAGCCCTTTACTCCTATTTTGCCCTCCCCCTTTCATCTCCCCACCAATAATCACTAGTTTGTTCTCTACATCTGTAAGTCTGTTTCTGTTTTGTTATATTTACCAATTTGTTTTATTTTAGACTTAATTTCCATAATCATATGAGGTAGATTGTGTTACCCTGTAGTCCATGGTCTCAGCCCACAAGTTTAGTTCAAAGCAGTTCAGCGGTTTCAAGAGAAGTTTTTATTTTTGCTCTGATACCTCAGCAAGTTAGAGGCATATGCATATCCAGGGATTTTTTTGCTATGTGGTAGGAGAGATTATACAATACAAGTTCAGCTGAGACTTTGCCTGGCAGAGACAAGTTGTCCTCAAGAAGAAAACTATCTCAATAGTCTCTGTATAAAAATGAATGGGAAGCTATTTCATTTGCTTGGCTATGCACCACTACCTAAAAATGGGATTGAACAGAAGCGCCCTGGATGCCCTTTGAATATTACATCTTTAGTTAGGTTATCCTCAGCTTTGCCAAACCAGATTTTCATTTCTTGGGCATCAGAAATTGGAAAGAATTACTCCATGTCTGTATATCTTGTACGACAACTCACATCAGTCATGTTATTACAGAGATTAAAAATGAAAGGTATTAGAAACCCTGATCATTCCAGAGCACTAATTAAAGAAAAACTTACTGCGGATCCTGACAGTGAGACTGCTACCACTAGCCTTTGGGTGTCCTTGATATGCCATGAATCTTCATGGATAAGCATTATAATTCCAAAGAATGCAAGCACTCTTCAGGCAAAAGAGATGTAAAAGGATATTATATCAAAGAGGAAAGAGAGCCCTAGGTTCACAGTAATCTGTCACTGCTAATTATAGATAATCCACAGCTAATACTAAAAGTAGAGAGTTGGCCCCTTTTATCAGTATATAAACTGTGTTGAAAAATAGCAACAAAATTATAAGGACCTAATGCTCATTGATGGGAGAAATCAGGAATAGTGGATGAAGGCTTCTTTAAAATCACTACTGTTGGGAAGGACCCTTTCTAGATGAGAGAAACTTTCTGAGAAAAGTCCTAGAATTAGGAATTTATGATATAGTTGTTGGGTGGGGAGGTGGGGTGGGGGGTTGGGTTTGGTGACCAGCTACCATTGTGCACAGTTTTTTAAATAGAAAGAGAATTGGGTCAGAGAAGGGGATAATTTGTTGGGCTCCTATTACATGCTTCTTAGACTGTCTTAACTAGCAGGCCTGTATGGAGTAGTTCCCATTTTTCAGATAAGGAACCCCAGATCACACACTTATGTTCTAGTAGAACAAGAATAAAGAGTTTGGTCTTTTGACACTATTCCAGTTTTGTTAACAAGGTACCATATTGCCACATGGGGCCAAAAATATAAATATCCTGATTATAAGTCTATTTCTCTGTTATTCTAGAAAGCAGTATTTGCAGGTATCTTTCTTTCTAAAGCTTTATTATGTATTATCATTTACTTTCCTTTATTGAATAGGGATAGAATTCCATGAAATTGAGATTGCTTCCAAATTGGGAACTTGTGGTTATGAAGCAGAGAGAAGGTCTGCAGGAGGACTTTAATGCCCTGAGGTAGCAGCAGAGGCCCTCGAGGGCATGTGTTCAGACCCAGGGTCTTCTCTAGTCACTGGGCATCAGTTCATTTGAGTGTCCTCATAGTGACTTTTTCTCCTTCTCATGTTAAAATTGATACTAAATTGAAACACATGTAATTTCCATTTTGTTAGTTAGAAACAGTGTGGATATTAGAAATTTCTTAATGGTTTAACCCTAGCGTATTTGGCAGATACTCACTGCAGGGTCAGGAAGATCCCCTGGAGAAGGAAATGGCAACCCACTTCAGTATTCTTGCCTAGAAAATTCCATGGATGGAGAAGCCTGGTGGGCTACAGTCCATGGGGTCGCAAAGAGTCAGACACGACTGAGCAACTTCACTTCCTCGTCTCAGCCCAGCTAATTCGCTTGCCTAAGTTCACAGAGCTAGTCATTGCTGGGGCCACAAGTCAAGCTGGATCCCAGAGCTCTGCTTTTCACAATTGTGCAATATATTTGTGAAGGGAATGGAAGGAAAGAAGAAAAGAAAGAAGGGAGAAGGGTGGGAGGGGAAAGAATGGGAAGAAGGAAGGAAAGCAGCAGAGAGAAAGACAGAGTTGAAACTGCTGTCTTCTGCATGAAGATGAGGACAATGAACTAAAAGAGGAAATGAGTATAATGCCATCCCAGGTCTCACCTAGAATAAGTGCCTAATCCTCATTTTCCACATCAGCAAGAGAGATAGTATTAGCTAAGCAATTCAAAACTGTTTAAGTAAATAAAAGGATTCAAAGAAATCTCAGTAGAAAGCCCCCAGAATTAGTTAATTAAGCAAGTCAGTGGACCAGATTGTTTCTCGCTTCCAGCTCGAGAGCTAGCTCTCCTGTGCTCCCGAGATGACTGGAGAATTCCAGGTGCCGCAACCTCACTCACAAACATCCAGCAGGGGTTATTTCTTTGATGAGTCTTTTAAAAAAAGTGTTTCTCAGAGTCTCCCCACAGCCAAAGTGCTTTCACATTTTCTTGCCTTAAATGGGCCACAAGACCCCTTCTATGCCAGTAGTTAACATGTGAATAGAATTTCCATTGTTGGCCTAAACCACAGATTGCAAAATAAGGTCTGTTGGCCAAATCTTGCTGGCTGCCTATTTCCATGTGGTCTGTTACTGCTTTCTGCTTTTGGGCTTCCCTGGTGGCTCAGATGGTAAAGAATCTGCCTGCAATGCAGGAGATCTGGGTTTGATCCCTGGGATCTTCCCTAGGAGGAGGGCATGGCAACCCACTCCAGTATTCTTGTCTGGAGAATCCCATGGACAGAGGAGCCCAGTGGGTTATGGTCCATGGGGTTGCAAAGAGTCGGACATGGCTGAGAGACTAACAATTTCACTTTCTGCTACTGCTTTCACACTACAAAGGCAGAACTGAGAAGCTACAACAGAAATCATATAGCCCTGCATATCCCCAACTATTAACTCTCAGGCATTTTATAGAAAAATGTTTGCTAACCCCTGTCCTAAATTAATAAAGATCCTCTATCCTTAGAATATATTGTTTTCCTTATGTCATGGCCACTCTTTTTGGTATTCTGAGATTGATTTTCAATGCATGTGTTGGGAGGATATTCCCCACACATTCAACAAGGAATACTTTGACATCAGCTGGGTATCCTAAAATTCAACTCAGTTTTGACCCTATGTACCTGGAAATAGTATCAGATTCCATAGATTAAGGGTTCAGTCCTCTAGAATTGTGCCCCTGGCCCAACCACTACAGATGCCAGTCACAAATCTGGTTATTTTCTGTACTTCTGACCAACTGATAATAGAGTTTCCACAGCTTCCTTCTTGGGTTCGATTAATTTGCTAAAGCAGCTCACAGAACTCAGAGAAATACTTTACTTACTAGAATACTGATTTGTTATAAAAAGGTGTAACTCAGAACAGCCAAGTGGAAGAGCTACATAAAGCAAGGTATACTGGGAGTGGTGAGGAGCCTCCATGCCCTGTCCAGGTGTATCATTCTTCCCTCATCTTCACATGTTCACCAACCTGGATGCTCTCTGAATTGCATCTTTTGGGCTGGCTTTTTATGGAGGCTTCATTACATAAGCATGATTATTAAATCACTGTTTGTTTAATCGCTCACTCATGTCTGACTCTGTGTAACCCCATAGACTGTAGTCCGTCAAATTCCTCTGTCCATGGGATTCCCCAGGCCACAACACTGGAGTGGGTTGCCATTTCCTTCTTGAGTTGATTCAAACTCCATTCGTCTCCACTCCCAGGAAGCTGAGTGGTAGACCTGAAAATCCCAACCCTCCAATCACAAGACTGGTTCCCTGGAAACCAGTCCTCCCATCCTTAGGTGATGTAGGGGCTTCCCCAAAGTTTCCTCATCATTATAACAAAAGATACATTTGTTTCTGTTACCACTTATGAAATCCCAAGTGTTTTAGAAGCTCTTTGCTAGAACTGGGGATGGAGACAAAGGCCAAATATGTATTTTTTTATTATAAATTACAATATCAAAACCACACAAAGAATATGTATTAAAGAAATTCATAGCTCTGGAGCCAGAAGAAAGTGAGATGAAAAATAGATGTGGATAAGTAACTGGATACTCATCAGTCTAGAAGTACAAGGAACACATCTATAGATAAACAAGTTATGTTTATTGTGCTTGCCAACATCAGAGATCAAACATTCTGTGGAACTGTGTGAGCCCAGCCTCATTGTTGATGTTGATAATTCTGTGATGTTGTTAATATTCAGTATAGGAGCACCAGGTCTAACTGGTAGTGATTAGATCAGCTATCAGGGCTGGGTTTTTTTTTTACTTCCTCTCAACCCAGCATCTATTACAGAATAGTATTCCCTTGAAGGCCACTGTGGATATTAACAGAAATAACATGCTGTTGAAATTATTTGAAAGCCCAAATGCCATACTAATATAAAGTGGATTTAACAGAAGACTTGATCCCATTTAAAGACGGATACCATGAGTGAACACTTTGTGTTTTTTTCCATGCAGTTTTAGGAAAGGTATTTCTCAAGTACAAATAAATGAAGTTAATAATAAGTTTATAACTTATTTATTACACTTGCATAGATGGAGCTGATACTTTTATTGCTCAGACAGTTACTTATTCTGGAGTTGAGATTTCTAAGAAGCTAGAGAGAGTTAATTCTATGTGCCAAGATTGGTAGGTGAGGGTGAGCATGGGTCCATGTACAGGGAAGTAGGGCAGTGATACTGGACAGCTTATCTGATATTAAAAATTCACCATGAGCTATATCATCTTTGCTTCTGCTGTCCCACTATTTTCTAGTCCTCTGTGAAGGCTTCAGTTATTTGGAGTCCATATTAAAGTGCAAATACCTAAGTGTGTACTAAGTATCCTACTCTTGCCAGGTACTGGTGAATATGGCAAGTTCATCTTTACTAAGAAGATTATTCTACAGTTTAACTTGGTTCAGTTACATATACATTACATGTATACTAGGATAGTTTATTTACATATGTATGTAAAACTTTATTTATAAATATAGTTACATGATAAATCCACCCCTAAGCTTATTTGCTGATTTGTATAACATATTCAGTAAGCATCTAAAGTACTATTCACTGTGCTATAAATTGCTGTTGTTGTTGTTTAGTTGTTAAGTAGTGTCATCTCTTTGTGACCCCATGGATTGTAGCCCACCAGGCTCCCCTGTTTATGGGATTTCCCAGGCAAGGATACTGGAGTGGGTTGCCATTTCCTTCTCCAAGGTATCTTCCTGACCCAGGGATCAAATCCATGTCTCCTTCATTGGCAGGTGAATTCTTTACCACTGAGCCACCAGGGAAGATCTCATGCTGTGAGATACAAGTGAAAACACATGACATTTAAGGAGCACTCATGACCTAAACATATAGCCGATATACTCTTCAATAAGGGTTTGAAGAGAGTACTATGAGAATGGAAGTCTGTGTCAGATGTCAGAGGGGGAATATGAATTGAACATGACATGGTTCAAGAAATAAAGATAAATTCCAAGAAATAAAATTAACTTCTTAATACATAGACAATGACAACATATCCTACCTCAAACAGTGTCCCATGGCCTTCTAGAAGTAACTTTACGTAACAATGAGATCTCTACTAGGTACCAGCTATTTAATATTCCTAGAGAACTAATACCCAGATCCTATTCGCTAGAAACTCACTATAGAGTTCTAAATAGGGAATTTCAGCGCTGACATCCAAGACTCTTTTTGCATTTTTCTTAAATGATTCTTATTAGACTCATTGAAAGCCCACTTAAAATCTAAAAAGCTAGAGTGATCTTGGACAAGTTATTCAGTCTCTCCATGGATCCAGATCTGAACAATAGAAAAAAATGACACATCTTAAGAAGTTGCTAGTGTTGAAAAGAAACAATAGGCCCCAAATGGAGTCCTTTGTGCGAAGCCTTACCGAGACTTACAGCCTAAGTACACTTTCAACCTTCCTTAGGAGGGACATTTTAAACCACTCTGGAATTGTCCTGGTCAGCACTAGTGAGGTAGTCTGCCTAAGGCTCTTTATTTTCACCCAAAGGAAGTTGACCTTGGGTGAACTAAATCCACCCTTTCAACACTCTTTCAACGTCTTTGTCCTACTCTCTTTTGCCTACAAAAACCTTACATCTTGTACATTTTGGCATTGATGATAATTTAACTCAAAGAATTCAGAGATAAAGAAGATTGATTTGTTTAGTGTGGGAATTACCTCTTCTGTCTATTGGTTTTGCCATCAGGATCCTTTTCTTTGTTATAGAAAATGACTCCAAACATCATCATATTCCCATATAATGCACACTGGAATTGCTATAGGTAGATGAGGGGAGACAGGGAATTAAGAAAACTCAATAAAAGGTGAGACTGATTTATTGTGGTGATTGGTGCCACAGTGCCTTGCTTTCCAAATCCCCAGTTCTGTGTCTTGAATGGATTTTCTTAAACTGTGTCAGATCTTTTTTTAATGGCAACCATAAATGATAGAAGTTACCTCTATAAGAAGTTAAAGCACCAAGTTTCATATTTGTATTCTCTCTCTTAGTGTCAAATTACTGACAGAAACTGCACCTTGACAGCACAGAAAGAAGAGAGTACTTGGCAAATATTTGGCACATTTTATCAGAAAGTATAATAATAATAGTCATAAGAAGAAAAAAATAATAATTCAGATCAGTGAATCTGAATAAGTACAAAGTTCACCTTACTATATAGCTCCTATAGTGTAAATGAGAATTAACTATACAGACTACTAAGGCAACACAAAATTAAGGGGCAAGAACTAATGTTTGCTGAGCACTGATAATGTGCTGGACACTTTACCCATGCTATTCAGTCTTTCGAGTCTAAGTTATGAAACACCCATTAGGTGACAGGCAGTGTACTCTTTGATGTGACTGTCAAGAGAAATAAGACATGGTGTTCATCTTAAAGAAATTATAGTCTAGAGGAGAAAATAGACAAGTAGGTCAGCCTTCACGTTGTGATGTGATAAATAGTTCTATTACTCAGAGAAGGGCAGCAAAACCATACAGAAAGGCCAAAAATGTTTCCTAAATTTTGAATTACTTGAACTACATTTTGCAGAAGGAAAGGGGGGTTAATTTAGTTGAAAAGGAAAAAGTGGATATTGCTGATATCAAGACAAACATGTGTGTAGACACAGTGTTAGGGAACACTGTGGTATAGTTGGTAAATCATAGGAAGGTTGGAGAGTTTACAAACTGTATGGAGGAGTAGCTGGAGAGGAAGGAGGCTGCAAAGCTGGGCATGGTCCAAGTCATAGAACATGGAAGCCTTAGAAGCCATGAGTATTTCTTTATTTTGAGAATTACAGGGAGCAACAGATCAATATTAATTCTGAAAATATGATCAATTTTTAATTGAAAACAATCACTTAAGAAGCAGTGTGGATAATGCAAGAGGAAGACAGAAAGGCCAGCTACTTCAACAATTAATGACTAAGGCATTGACACTAGAAGGGAAGAGTTTGATTCAAGAGGATGAAGTAGAATTGGATGTGGATGGTGTGAGAGAGAAGTCTAGAAGGTTTCTTACATTTGAGGCGGGGATTGTAGATGTAAATAGTCTCCAAGATGATAAGTGTAGTAAAAGAAACAAATTTTGTGGTAAAAGATTATAATTTTAATTTGGCATATTGGTATATCCAGGTACCAACTGAAGCATGAACTTGGTTGTTTGGTGTGAGACTGTCAGCATGTTCATGTAGGTAGAGAAGAAAGTCATCTTTTTTCTGCTACAGAAAGGAATCCTGAGTATTCCTTCTTAGTTGGGCTTATGTAAGGAGAGTAGTCACCCATTACATTGGGGATTGGGTGTTACTGTGCCCTTTGATACTCTAAGCAGAACACCAAAAAGGCAGGAGTCAGATATTCTCAACCTCTGCTCTCTGAGATTCCATGTTTGATAAAAACCCATTGTCTAAGACTGATAAGGCACTGACCAAAACCAAACCAAAACAAACAAAACACTGAGGGGAAACTACCAGGGCTCCAAATGGGACTTAATAGAAGGGAAAGGAGACTGGTCTGATGGCTGACTCGTTATTAACCACATGGTCCGAATTCATGGGGAAGGGCTGGTTTGGGTGTAGCCAGTCTACCTGAAAAACAATTTCTAGTATGTGACTGCTTGTCAAATAGCAGCAAACTTGAAGTTTGTGAACTGGCCCATATTTGAACTTGTCAAGGCATAAAGTTGTGGTGAACAAGTGTCCAGAAGAATGAGTAAGACCAGTGTTTAAAAGTAATCCATGTGGCCAGAAGGAAACAATGGTGCTAGTAGTAGGGTAGGGCAGCTGTGTAACATTCTTTTCCACCTGGAGTTTGAGAGGAAGGACTGGTTTATTTCGGCTGGTAAATGTTTGAGGTTTTTTTTTTTTCTTCTGACAATGTGTAACTATCTGTTAACAGAAGCATGTGAAAATTTAAACAATTAGTTGAAAGTATGAAAGAAATGTGGTTTCATCTGTATCTTAACGTGGAAGAGTGGGTCAGATGGACGACACTGAGTTGGCAGTACTTGTAGAGCAGTTAAACAAAGGTATTGAGGAGGAAAATGGGTTCACAGTGAGAAGATTTAGAGAGAAGTTAGAGTTGAAAATGTAGATTTAAGAGTCGTTACTGCGTTACTGCAAAGAGAGTAGTTGAGCGTGTGTTTTCAGATGAGGCCATTAAGGTAAAATAAGTTAGGAGGTGAAAATGGTTCCACGCCTGGAGGCCACTAACATTTAGGTGGTTAACAGAAAAGGGGGTGGGTCCACGAATGAGTAGTCAAAGAGGTGTAAGAAAGAATAAGAACAATGAACTCAGAGAGGTCAAGCAAAGAGAGATTTCTCAAGAAAAGTTATGGTCAAAATTCAGATACCATAGAAAATCTAACTGAGCCCCAAACAAAAAAGGATACTGGCTTTTCTTACATGTACTTTATCCCTGCATCTTTCAGTTACATGAGCTGTTAGATGCTTTCTGTCGCTACAGCAGTCTGAGTTGGGATTTTTGTTCATTTGAACCCACAGAGCTCTAAGTGATTTTGGCAGAATTGTCACATAGACTTTGACTTCTCCCAAGATGATGACATACTTAAGTATCCTGGGTCTAGGAAGTTGGATGCCTGCTGCAAAACAGAAGTGGTAAGCTGCGCACATAGGTGTCGTATGTCATTTACTAACAGGCACTGCTGGCTTTCATACAGGACAAACGGGTCTCAGAAGTCAAGATTCCTTAACCACAACAGTAGATTTTTTAAACAGAACACTTGTTAATGAATATCATAGATGGTCTTTCTCCATGAATAGATTGATCCACATAAGGCTATAAAACTCAGACCAGATTAGATGAAACTGAAACTGTTCTTCCTTTCAACACTCTGTGACTCCCCTGCAGAGGAATGACTTTTGCAGCTGTAAGCTGGATGAAATAGCTGGGTGAAATCCAATGTGCATCGCTGCATTGTTTACAATAGCCAGGACGTGGAAGCAACCTAGATGCCCATCAACTGACGAATGGATAAGAAAGCTGTGGTACATATACACAATGGAATATTACTCAGCATTAAAAAAAAATTCATTTGAATCAGTTCTACTCAGGTGGACGGAACTGGAGCCCATTATCCAGAGTGGAGTAAGCCAGAAGGAAAAACAACAATACAGTATACTAATGCATATATATGCAATTTAGAAAGACGGTAACGAGAACCCAGCATGCGAGACAGCAAAAGGAACGCAGATGTATAGAACAGACTCGTGGACTCTGTGGATGAGGGCAAGGGTGGGATGATATGGAAGAATGGCATTGAAACATGTTAATTATCATATGTGAAATCAGTCGCCAGCCCAGGGTTGATGCTCGGGGCTGGTGCACTGAGATGACCCAGGGGGAGGGAGGAGGGAGGGAGGAGGGAGGGAGGAGAGAGGGAGGGGGGTTCTGGAGGGGGAGCATATGTATACCCATGGCGGATTCATGTCAATGTACGGCAAAACCAACACAATAAAGTAAAGAAAATTAAAAAAAAAATAAAAGAGTATTGTGAAAATACTTATTTTTTGTACCAATAAATTAGCTAAACAAGCATCTAAAAAAAAGAGAGAGATCTTATTCAAGCTTCAAATGGTTCTGAGAGTTCTCTACTTTCTTACAAAACTTTAAAATAATAGCAATCTTCAAAATGCTAATATAAACCTCCAGACTCCTTCTGCTCCTTTGGGAACTGTGTGCAAATGTTATGCTAACATGCTCTGATACAGCTGAGAAAACACATCAAATTTGCTAGTGAGCCATATTATTGACAGAGCTCTGGGAATCCAACCCCATGAGCCTCAGAAGTTAGAAATCACAGCAAAGCTTATGCTGAAAAATAAAGTTCTTTGACTACGGCCCTCACTTTTAATTATAATGCCCTAAAAGTTACAATTCTATTCTGTTTTCTCACCAGGCATTTAGAAAATGGGATTGCAGCTTCTTGCTTTTAAAGAGCATGTCTGCATCAAAACATGATGTGTCTCTACCTCCTGTGGAACTACCCAGTAATTCAAAAGCACATTTCATCTAAGTTGTCTAGACTGTCATTGTCATTGGAAAATTAAAAATAAAAATGTTCAGTTCTTAGTGTGCTATATAACAAAGGGATGGGAATATTCTGAAAAACCATAGTTTTAAAAGTTCAGGCTACCATTCCACTCTGCAAACAGAACAAACGTGAGAGCGCTTGCTATGACTTTACCCAGGAGCTTTTAAAGATTTAGAGTTAAAATAATACACCTCTTCCAGAAATGGAGATGTGAGACTCATATCCAGAGCATGCGCCATATGTCTTTTCTTCCACAGAGACTAGTTGGGTTTTCCTATGTCTCATAAAATGCTACTGGAATAAGCCTCTTGGTTTGTCCAAACTGTCTGG
This sequence comes from Antilocapra americana, assembly GCA_007570785.1. NCBI lineage: Eukaryota > Metazoa > Chordata > Mammalia > Artiodactyla > Antilocapridae > Antilocapra > Antilocapra americana. Next base: position 12,313,513 of record ML661883.1, on the reverse strand, counting down.
TTTCAATGGGACTTGGGGACAATTATTGTACAGCTAGAAATCACATTTGAACACTGTTAAGGCCAGAAATAGTATTTATATCAGCTTCTCTGTATTTGAATCACTGAGAAAAGAATTTGGGGCTTAGATCATTTTGGAAGAAGCTATGCCCAGTCAACCTGGGACTGACTCCAACTTTGGAAGAAAAAGAGCAGGGGTTATATCTTAGCTTTATCAATTTCTAATAAGTTTTAAAATTCTCTGGGCCTTAGTTTCTCTATCTGTATAATAGTGGTACCTCTCATAGAAGATAGTCTTAGAAGATAGTAATGAAGATTAAATTGAATCATACATTCAAAGCTGAAAGCTAGGTATCAAACACATAACAAATACACACAAATGGGAGCTAGGGAATACTGGTGTGACAGCAAGATAGTACTTATAGATATTTAACATTAAGCTTGTGATTATTTGGGGGATGCTATTTTGTTTAATCTTGAATTTAGTATTTGGGTAAGATTTTGCTTAGCAGGTACAGAGGGGGAAGAAAATTTGGAAGGTAATTGCTTCCAACATTTGCCCTGATTTTGAAATCAGGACACTAGTTCCATTCAACTAGATTGAAAAGATATTTATTACCTGGCTTCCTATTTTCTAGGCTCTAGGAATATATTAGGTTGGTGCAAATTTAATTGCGGTTTCAGACTGTGAAATTTAAATCATTATAACTAGGCTCAAACACATCTTTATTAATCAAAATAGGAACCGTTACAATCAACTGTGAGAACTGCACATTAAAATGATGTATAACATAGCCACATTTATTTAAGAATGTATTCCAATATCAAACAGCAAATCTCAACAATGCAAAGCTGCAATTACTTTGGCACCAACCTAATAGTTCTGGGAATATAGAAATTAGCAAGCTAGATATCATCTTTGGCCCTATAGAACTTGATATCTATCATGGGACATTGATATTAACCAAGTAATTAGACAAATAATTATGCACAGCTATAATAAAATGCTATCAAGGGAAAATGCAGCATGCTTGGAGAGTACAGAACAGAAGAAATCTAACCAAAAGCATGGCTCTTTACTCCCCGAAGAAAGATTTATCTTCATTGGAAATGTGAAGTTTGAAAAGTTTTTGCTCAATATGCTTTCCAAAATGTTGCTGTTTTCTCCCTGGTTGGGGAACTAGCTGCTTGCCTGTTTCGATAACCCTGCATTGCTTGTCTTTGTATTCCCAGCACTTAATAAAAGCGCCTTTATACTGCATTGTTTAAATTCTCCCTAGTGCAGCTTTCCCACTGGCTGCTGTCCTCTACCCCAAAACCATAAGTTCTGTCCTCTCACTTAAGGAAGAGAAGTTCAACTCAACTATCTTTTGTCTACACCCTTGGACCCATTCGATTATCCCTAGTCCTCTTACCAGGGCTCTGAAAGAGCTAAAGTCTCCAAAATTTGCCAAACTGAATATCCTATGGCTGATTCAGAGGACTTTGTCCCCTCTAGGGATGGTAAACCAAAATAAGAATAAGGGATGGTAGTAGGATAAAAGGGAAGAGAGAAATAGGCTCCAGGTTATTGACAATTTTGATCTCCATAATTCTCATTTAATAATGCATTTCCTTTACATCAAAATCATTGCTGGTAAGCTTCTTGAGCAAAGTAAAATGGGTCATAGAAAAATAAGGTTGGAAGAAACCTTAAAGTTTATCAACTAGGACTTGGGCATGTGACAAAAAATAAACAAAACAATGAAATTGGTTTAAGCCCAATAAAATAATATATTGATTGACTCAAATGAGCAAAAAGTAAAAGGTCCTGCTTAATTTTAATGTAACCTAATCAAAAGTTTATAATCTGGCTAATTTCCATCTCTTATCTATACAGTGAAACTGTGGGAAATATATAAACTGACTGCTCAGTCTATCCTAAAGAAGATTAGTCCTGAATATTCATTGGAAAGAGTGATGCTGAAGCTGAAGCTCCAATACTTTGGCCACCTGATACGAAGAACTGACTTATTGGAAAAGACCCTGATGGTGGGAAAGATTGAAGGCAGGAGGAGAAGGGGATGACAGAGGGTGAAATGGTTGGATGGCATCAGTGACTTTATGGACATGAGTTTGAGCAATCTCTTGGAGTTGGTGATGGACAGGGAAGCCTGGCATGCTGCAGTCCATGGAGTTGCAAAGGTCAGATATGACTAAGTGACTGAACTGAACTGAATACATAGTGTTTGCATTCAGTCTAGATTTGGAACTATATAAGAAGTGGATAAGCTTAGGCATCCATTTTTCTCTGGTGTGGACCATGGCTGGGGCAATGCACACCTTGAGTTAGTGACTTTCTCTAGTGCATGTGGCAGCTATCCTGAACATGCCATATGCAACCTGGTTCTAGAGTGAGCAATTATCCAATTTAGCAATTTTCCACTTTGTTAATTGCCATTCTCACAACCAGAGCAGAAGCACTGTGATTCTAAAGACTAGAAAAATTTTTTGGACGTTCAGCCTAGAGTCTGCTCCTCTGGACTTTCACTGATTTTCTAAACTACTTTACACTTGATAGATATAAATAAAGATCAAATCAAAGCTCTAGAGATAGAAAAAAATAAAACACACAGAAAGGGATTAATGGGGTATTGGACATTGTGCCTGGCACATTTCTGAGGTTTATCCATGTGTAGCATATATTAATACTTCATTTCTTTTTATGACTGAATAATATTTATTGCATGGACATAGTACATTTTGTCTACCCATTCATCTACTGATGGACATTTGTGTTATTTCTACCATTTTGCTATTGTGAATAGTGCTTTTATGAGCCCCTGTGTACAAGCATCTGCTTGAATACTTGTTTACAATTCTTTGGGATGTGTACCTTGGAGTGGGACTGCTGGGTTACATGATAATTCTGTGTTAAAATTGTTTAGGAAGCACTGAACTATTTGTCACAGCAAATGATTCATTTTACATTCCACCAGCAGCATATACAGGGTTTCACTTTCTCCACATCCTTGCCAACTCTTACTATTTTCTGCTTTTCTGATTATAGTCATCCTAAAGAGTGTAAAGTATACCTCACTGTGGTCCCTTCAAGGACAGTTTCTATCGTCTGATTTTGTTTATATATTTATATATATATATATATATATATATATATATATATATATATGGGTCATATTTTCTTTCTTTTTTTTTCTTTTTTTCATGCCTCATGATTTTTGGTTGAAAACTACATTTTAGAGCATATATTGTAACAACTCTGGATACTAACCACCATTCCTTGGTTTGTTCTTTTATTTGATTATTTGGGTAAGAACTTGGCTGAACTAATTTTGCCAAGTTTATTCCCCTTGCAGTTTGATGCCTCTAATATCTGTATTTGTATTTTCCCCCTTGATGTCATCTTTTAGTTTGGCTAGTTGGGATTCATCTCTGGTCAGCATAAATGACTTCTTGGTCAAAGACTGAGCTTAAGCCCTGGTAACCAGTTATATCTTTGCCCTTTGCCATAGGATTCATGTGTGGCATGAAGGTAGATATCAGAGTCAGAGCATTTATGGATTTTGCTGAATATTTAACTGAGAACTAGGAAATTGGAGCTTCCTTCTTTGATTGCTCCCTAGAGGATGCAGCCTTGGGTGTGCACACAATCTTCAGGACATTCAAGGAAGACTGTGATTTCAGTTTGAAGTCTTGCTTCTAGGAGTCGCTCCTGGGTCAGAGAAGCTTTTTGTTCAATGTTCAGTCAGTGGGATTCTTTGTGTCAGAGTTCATGCCAGTGAGGTTTCTATCCTGTGTTGATGGGTTTGTGTATGGTTTGAGGAATGCTTTGAAGTCCGTCTCACATCCTGTTCAGATTGCTTCTGTGATATCGCAGCCTAGTTCATGCACACAGCCTTTTGGAACTCATGATTGACTGTGATCCCAGGAGGACTCTTCCTGGGTCTCTCTATTAAACTTCGCACTGCTCTACATTCTGCCTGTATCATGAAGCTATGAACTTCCCTTAGTTGCTTTCCATCAAGATCGCCAATGTTTCTGACAACTCCCTTAAGCATGGGGTTCTACATGCTCTGTTTCAAACAAACAAACACCAGTGGGAACTTCCTGTGGGGTTTAGAGTTTGTGCAAGGTCCTTGGCCTGAGTTTGGACTGCTCCTGGCCTTGCGGATGGGCAGAGGGCCCTATTCTCAGGAAGGCAATCACCGTGTTTAGGCAGAGAGCATGAGGACCATGAACTGCTCAAATCTCAAAGGTCCCATTTCCAGTGAATATTGATTTGTTCCAGTTATTTCACTTATATTTCAAATATCCAGGAAAAATGTCCTCATTACCTTGTGGAAAACCTTAATGATGAAGACCACTCTTTGATTCTCAATAGATTCAGAGAGCCAGCAAACTGATTTAGTGCTAATTTCATTAGAACATGGACAGAAGAAGAGAGGATTAACAGCATGATGCACTGCACCATTAAATATCAAATTGCTATCCAATTAGTTGTTATGAAGAGTGTGTTATTTCCAGATATCAGAAACCAAATATCAAGTAGTCATAGCATCTTTCTAAATCTAAAGTGCATGATTACCCTTGATTGTACTCTTGGTCATAATTGTAATTCTGTACTAAGCTTGAAAAAATCCATTCTGGACTTGAAACTGTCTTTTGGTAACCTGGTGGGTTTTGCAGGCACACCCACGAAGACACATACTTTGGTCAACAGCTCATGGATGTCACTGGAAAGAAGTTCTACTAGCCGATTAGGTGGCAAAATACAAGGCCGGCAAGGTTGTTTACCAGTTATCTCTGCAGAGATCATCTGGTCAAATGAGACATACTCTCTTTTGACAATGCTTGCCATTCATTCATTCATGCAATCTATGAATTCATTCATTCTACAGGTCAAAATGATTTACAAGCAGCATTAATAAGTGAATGATGAGTGAAATGAATGATGAGGGCTGGGAGAGATGTGTTTCAGGTAGCAGAGGCAGTAATTCAGAGGATTAGGGTGGAAGAGAACATGGTTGATTCAATAAACTATAGGCAAGGTTTGTTTCATAAAAGTAGTGACAGAATGTAATCTATAAAATATGAGATAAAACTGTTAAAATATAAACTGTGAGTAAAAGCAGACAGCTATTCAGTAATGTTATTTGTACATATATAGTTGGTTACCCCACAAAATGGGAGAGACATTTTCTCACTTAACTCAACCCACCTCCAACACAAAACAAAACAAAGAAAAATAAATAAGGCAATGCACTGTTTTCATCAAAAGTCAGAGGAGCCCAGAGTAGAAAGCTCTCAGAAGTCAGAAACTGAGCTGATATAGAAAGAGGGGCTGGCAGAGACCTGAAATCCATGGTGCTCAAAAGAGAGGTGGGCCCACTGCCAGGCAAAAGCAACATTAGCCAAAGATATATGTTTTTCTAAAACCAAACAAATAATCAAACAAAAATACACTATACACTATAGCCAACTTTATAAGAGTGGAATTAGAGTTGACAGATAAGTCAAACTAATAGTAAAATAAAATAAAGTTAAAGTGAGCCCTGGCATGGACATTGGTGATGACACTCCATGAACTCACCGATTAATTCAATTCTGTGTACTAGGACCCAAACATATTAATATATTAATGTATGTATAAATTAATTATATTAATATAAAACATGAGAGACAATGACTATAAAATGAACATTGTCACCCAGAAAACATAAAGAGAGGAAGGTTTCCTTTTAGCCACAGCTGGCTGAATAATTCATCTTCTTATTAATACGGTGGAACTAAAAGTTAATACCAGAGCAACATGCCATAGTATTAATAATTTGTCTACTATGTGTTTTTATTTAATATTAGCTCATTTATAAAATACAGAATGTTATAATCCTGGCAGTTTTAATCATTCCCAATTAATCCTTTCATTCACTAAAGAATTGAAATTAAAACTCTCTGGGTAATTATGTCACTTTAAAAAATCTGACTTTTCATTTCAACTAAGTCAATCTGACTGAATTAAAATATTGGTGCCAGTTATTACATGAGACCTTGGCCAAGTTATTTAAGATCTTTATTTCTTGGTTTCCTCATTTGCAAAGTCGGAATAATGAATAGGAAATAGTCCTTGCATCATCAAGTTGTTATGCAGAATAAATAAAAAAGCATATGGAAGCTGTTTAAGGTAATGTTCAGCACATTGAAAATATTTAAACTCAGATGATAATGTTATTATTTACTATTATTTTGCTTGCTAACTTGAAATAGTATGAAGACTAAAGAGGACTGATGAAATAATGAGGACTTAAATGACTGCTGCCTTGAGGAGTTTATCCCTGTCAGTGTGCATTACAGATTGTTTTTATCTTGTTGTTGTTGTTCTATTCTTATTATTTAAAAAAATTTTTAATTGGAGGATAACTCCTCCACAAAGTTGCATTAGTTTCTGCCATACAACAACATGAATCAGTCATAACTGAGAGTATTTATATATATATACTCTCCCTCTTGAGCCTTCCTCCCATGCTTCCCTCCACCATCCCTCAATCTCTATGTCATCACAGAGTGCCAGGTGGGGCTCTACAGGTTGTCTCTGAAATGGATTACATCGAATATCCATCTCCAAATATTCTCTCAGTTCAGTTCAGTCACTCAGTCGTGTCCAACTTTTTGCAACCCCATGAATCGCAGCATGCCAGGCCTCCCTGTCAATCACAAACTTCTGAAGTCTACTCAAACCCATGTCCATCGAGTCGGTGATGCCATCCAGCCATCTCATCTTCTGTCATCCCCTTCTCCTCCTGCCGTCAATCCTTCCCAGCATCAGGGTCTTTTCCAAAGAGTCAGCTCTTCACATCAGGTGGCCAAAGTATTGGAGTTTCAGCTTCAACATCAGTCCTTCCAATGAACACACAGGACTGATCTCCTTTAGGATGGACTGGTTGGATCTCCTTGCATTCCAGGGAACTCTCAAGAGTCTTCTCCAACACCACACTTCAAAAGCATCAATTCTTCAGCCCTCAACTTTCTTTATAGTCCAACTCTCACATCCATACATGATCACTGGAAAAACCATAGCCTTGACTAGACGGACCTTTATTAGCAAATTAATGTCTCTGCTTTTTAATATGCTATCTAGGTTGGTCATAACTTTCCTCCAAAGGAGTAAGTGTCTTTTAATTTCATGGCTACAATCACCATCTGCAGTGATTTTGGAGCCCAGAAAAAAAAGTCAGGCACTGTTTTCACTGTTTCTCCATCTATCTGTCATGAAGTGATGGGACTGGATGCCATGATCTTAGTTTTCTGAATGTTAAGCTTTAAGCCAACTTTTTTACTCTCCTCTTTCACTTTCATCAAGTGGCTCTTTAGTTCCTCTTCACTTTCTGTGATAAGGGTGGTGTCATCTGCATATCTGAGGTTACTGATATTTCTCCTGGCAATCTTGATTCCTGCTTGTGCTTTCTCTAGCCCAGCATTTCTCATGATGCATATAATTTAAATAAGCAGGGTGACAATATACAACCTTGATGTACTCCTTTTCCTATTTGGAACCAGTCTGCTCCATGTCCTGTTCTAACTGTTGCTTCCTGACCTGCATACAGGTTTTTCAAGAGACAGGTCAGATGGTCTGGTATTCCTATCTCTTTAAGAATTTTACAAATGCAAAAAAGAAATGCAAATAATATTCTCTAGAACATAAAAAACTATTGAGTCAATAATTTTGGAAAGTGCTTAACATTGCTTAAACTAGCATTTACCAAATGTTTTTGATCACAAGCCATTTTGTTTGTGTATGTGTACACAGGGGAGGGTGTACCTGCTAACCTTTAGCTAGATGGCTAGACTAAGGTGACCACATGTCCAGAAAAATCTAGCTTAGTACATGAGAACACAGTCTCTGTTGAGTTCATATCCTGCCTCTGTCAGTTACTAGTTTTCTGAGCTATGCCTATGCCTCAGTTTCCTCATATGTACTATGGAAATTGTAACAGTATCATCTCCATTGGATTGTTTTTGTAAGTATTAAAAGAAGTAATATAGCTAAAAAGTATAAGGCAAAACTCATCAAATAGGTTATGCTTAACACATATTTAGTATTATTACTGTAATTTGTTGCAGAGAAGGCAATGGCACCCCACTCCAGTACTCTTGCCTGGGAAATCCCATGGATGGAGGAGCCTGGTAGGCTGCAGTCCATGGGGTCGCTACGAATCGGACATGACTTAGCGACTTCACTTTCACTTTTCACTTTCACGCATTGGAGAAGTAAATGGCAACCCACTCCAGTGTTCTTGCCTGGAGAATCTCAGGGACCGGGGAGCCTGGTGGGCTGCCGTCTGTGGGGTCACACAGAGTTTGACATGATTGAAGAGACTTAGCAGCAGCAGCAGCAATCTATAAAATCTATATAAAATTTAAGATTCATAAGATGAAAAATGTCAAGAGGGAAGGGATATATATAAACATGAATCAGCTAGAAGTATAGCTGATTCACACTGTTATAAAGGAATTACAATCTAAAAAAAATAAGAAAAAAAGAGATGAAAAGTGAGTCATTTTTATGCTTCAGGATATGCTTCTGCCATTTAATCAAAATATTATCATGCAGAAGTTTCCATTTCTGGCAGTGTGTCAAGGCCTGCCCACTTACATTTGAAATGTCCTGGACCTTTATCATTGTTCAAAATCTGTTTCAAATTCTGTGAATCACTTCTCCTCATTTGTCCGTTTTCTGGAAATGGATTTGCCAAACTTTCAGTCTCTTTCTCTCTTTCTATATCTTCCTTCTATTTAGCATGTTGGATCCTGAAAATGAAAGACTCCCTTCTCTTCATCTGTGCCAGGGTCAAGTTCATGGTTGGTGATACCAGACAGCAGCAGAAAGAGATGAGTTTCTAGGAGCAGGGTTGTCATTTAAAAAAAAAAATCGATTGGTCGTTGTACTTGGCCATTGCTCTTACTAAAAATATTGCACTTGCTCAGTTTTCTGAGTTTAGTGGGGCTGAACTTTGTCCATTGGGGGCATGCTTGATTGGGGTCAGTAGCTGTGACAGGATGAAAACAACAAAAAGTTCTATCTCTTGTCACTCTTCATTCTCATCCCCGGTGTTGTCAACAAATGAATCAAATAGATGTCAAGTGCTGTTGTTTCAGGCCTTCCTCCAAACTCTTGACCACTACATACTCTCAGTACATAGCTTAGGAATGGGAATGACTCCCAGTGCCTCCAGGGATTTCAGGAGCTTACGTGAATTGGAAGAAAGGGGACAGGGAGTTGAGTTTTCAGATCTATTTCTCACCATATAATAAACACGGCTTTTTCCTACCAACTGTCATATACTTCTTTCTCCATTTTTAAAAATCTGATTTAAAAGCCATGGTTTATGAAATAAAGCATTATTGCTAGAAACAAATCATACTTTTCACAGTGTCTCATTTCCTTTTGTCAGATACTTGCTTTTCCAGTTGCTTTTGAAGTGAGAGGTGGACATGTAATAAAAGGCAATGGCTTGAGAGAATTTGTAAGGCTAATTTATTTTTATGAAATACAAGGGTGACATCCACAAAGATATCCTTCCTTATTTTTGCTCCCTTTCATCTCCTCTTGACCTTAGAAGTCATAATATCGTTCTGCAATCATGAGGAAAGACTTACCAATGAGCTCAGAATGCAAAAGCAGAAATTGAGGGAAATGTTCAGCTTCTAATGAGATTGTCAGGTTGTAGAACCAGCCTTGAATCTGTTGACCTCCAGTTTTCTTATGTTGTAATGAAAGTGGAAGTGAAGTCGCTCAGTTGTGTCTGACTCTTTGCGACCCCTTGGACTGTAGCCTACCAGATTCCACCATGGGATTTTCCAGACAAGAATACTGGAGTGGGTTGCCATTTCCTTTTCCAGGAGATCTTTCCAACCCAGGGATTGAAACCGGGTCTCAGGCATTACAGGCACTGTAGGCAGACACTTTACCATCTGAGCCACCAGGGAAGTCTACATTGTAATACTTTTCAATATTATTTAGGTCACTATTAGCTGGATTCTACCCTTGCCTTCTCAATGAAATAGTATACAAGAGTCTTAGAATTTAAAAAAAATTGATGCTTCTGTATTAGCTTCAGGTCTGCAGGTTGTTGGGAGTAGGCTGATTGATGTAGGGGACTGAGTACTAGCTTTGCATTCAAACACACCCGATTTCAAACTCCAGATCTTCTGCTTGTAAGCCATGTGCCTTTGGATTATTTACCTAACAGATCTGTGATTCAATTTTGTCATCTTTACTCTGAGGATAGTTGGAGATAAGAAGATTATAAAGAGGATTAAATGGCAATGTGTAGAAAATTTCTGGTGCATAATAGAAACTCAACAAACTTGTCCCGTCTTTCTCACCAGCCTGCACCTAAATTTAAATTCAAGAGAAGATTTGGGTTGTGTTATGGGATAGGTTTCAGGCAAAATGTTTTAAGGCAAGCAGGCTATCGAATCTTTGTGGTTTCCCAGGTGGTTCAGTGGTAAAGAACCTGCCTGCAATGCAGGAGATGTGGGTTCAATCCCTGAGTTAAGAAGATTCCCCTGGAGAAGGAAATGGTGACCCACTCCAGTGTTCTTGCCTGGGAAACCCTATGGAGAGAGGAGCCTGGTGGGCTACATTTCATGGAGTCGCAAAAGAGTTGGACATGACTTAGTGACTAAACCACAACAGCAACATGGAATTTTTTATCTCTAAAAAGCCTTGGGAATAGCAAAGTTCTAATACAGTGTATTCTGAGTTGGGGAGTTAGACTGGTACATGCTTGCGGAAGCTTTCAGCTCTTTGGGCATCTGTCATCCTTGCTCACAGGGGCCCCTGACAGTGCCCTCTGGACTGACAATGCTGCTCTTTGTCTTTGGTCCAGCAGAGGATTTCCCTTAAAGATCACTGGAAATTTTAACAGATAATGAGCTATCCACCTGCTAAGGATAGCATGACCTGCTCTGCCAGAACTCAGGAGTCTGTCTGGTTTGCCTCTTCCTCTCCCAAGCTGAGTCAGATATCTTACCTACCATTTGGGAAGTATGTTCCCATCTGTTCTTAGGCTGCATTCATTAGAAGCAGAGCCTGAGATTTGGACCCATGTATAAGTTATATATTAAGAAAGTGTTTTCAGGAGAAACTGGTAAGGGATAGAGGAAGAAGGACCCTAGAAAGAGTGTAATTCCTGGCAAAGTACCAGCCTCAGCCTGACCCTGCAGAGTGCTCTGTAGCACACTTTATACACTGAGGTTTCTCCAGCCTCATGGCAAGAAAGCCAAACTTTTCTCTTCCCACAGAAGTCAGCTATTGGCTTATCCCAAATAAATGTAGAATTCTTTTTATGTGTAACTATTCTATTAACTGCCAGAGGAATAAAAAAAATAATCTCAGCATTTAAATCCCTCTCTCTTTGTCAGACTCATTATCATTAATATGTATGCTTCTTGAAGTTAAGGGCTCTTTCCTGGGAGCATTAGACTTGAGTACCCAAGTCCACTTGAGGCTGAGGTCGATCATTACTCAGTACCCTTGAACATTATGAAATTTATTTAGTCATAACAGTCATGATAAAAAGTTTTCTAGCATATTACAGTTTGAAAAAAGTTTTGTAAAATATGATCTCATTTTAACTCATGTGTCAATACCATGACCTAGCATGAAGCACCTTTTTTATTTCTTATTTTGAATTTGAAAAACATGAAGTTGAATGGAGTTAATCTTGCTTAAGTTCATATAACTAGTAAGTGACAGTGTGTGGATTTTAACTCATCTTTTTTATTATTATTATGCCTACAATGAAGCTCCAGTACTTTGGCTACCTGATGTGAAGAGCTGACTCATGAGAAAAGATCCTGATGCTGGGAAAGGTTGAAGGAAAGAGGAGAAGAGGGCAGCAGAGGATGAGATGGTTAGATAGCATCAATGACTCAATGGACATAAATTTGAACAAACTCCAGGAGACAGGAGAGGACAGAGGAGCCTGGCATGCGGCGGCCCACGGAGTCTCTAAGAGTCAAGTGTGATTTAAGGACTGAACAACAACAATGAAAACAACACTGGTTAATTCTGCAAGTTGCTATGATAATCAGTTTCTGTGTTTTGACCCTTATGAATTTGATGGTCTGTTTTTGTTCAAGTAGAAAGAGATTTGTAATATATATATCTAATATACTGACATCATAATTTGTTTTCTAAAACATAATTATCTAACTAGGCGTATACAGTAGACTCTTGAACAGCACTTACAAGAAAATCATTTTCAACACATATACACCAAAGAATAACATGATCTGCAGGTGGTTAAATCCATCGATGTGGAATGGCAGAAACAAAAGGCCAACTGTAAAATTATATGCTGATTTTCAATTGTGCAGGGGTTGGTGTCCCTAACTCCCACCTTGTTCAAAGGTCAATTATATATTATGTACTCAATTTTATGCAGATTCTATTCCCCACTACCTTTCTGATACAATGTTTAGATTTTCTCTACTTTTTGGCTTTGTTCAGTTCAGTTCAGTTGCTCAGTCATGTTCAATTCTTTGCAACTCCATGAACTACAGCATGCCAGGCCTCACTGTCCATAACCAGCTTCTGGAGTTTACCCAAACTCATAGCAGTCTCTAAAAATTGTCTTTTCTTTATCTTATGATCCCATATGGATCTCCATATCATTCACGTGTTGCTCTTTGCTCCCAGAAAGAAAAACAATTTGCTAAATAAATTCTCACCAGAAACAGAGTCAGTGATTTAATTCAAGAGGCTAGCAGTGTTTGAACTCCAAAGCCATAGCCTATCTCACAACATGATGCTTTCAATAATTTCCTGAATGACATAGTTTTCAGCATTCTTAGTAACCTATCATTATCTTGCAAAATATCTATTAATACAAAGTATATATGAGGAAAACTAAAAAATTATGATGAGTAAAATGAAAAGTTAAACAAATAAATACTTCACTATCATCCATAAGAAGAATATATTGTCTAGTTGTCAGTTCTTCCCAACTTACTCTATTAAATTCAACACAAGCTCAATTGAAATTCCAGCAAGTTACTTTGTGGATATTGCCAAACACATTCTAAAGTTTATATGGATTAGCAAAAGACCCAAAATAGCCAAGGCAACATTGAGGAGGAAAAATCAGAGGACTGACAGAACTCAGCTTCAAAAATGACAAAGCTTCAATAATCAAGACAGTGTGTTAGTGATGAAAGAATAGAGAACAGAATAGAGAGCCCAGAAATAGACCCACAAAAATATAGTCAACTGATCTTTGGCAAAGAAACAAAGACAATACAATAGGTTAAAAAAAACAGTCATTTCAGCAAATAGTGCTGGAACAACTGGACATTAATATAAAAAAAAATCTAGACACAAAACCTGCATCCTTCTCAAATGTGAACTCAAAATGAAGTACATACCTAAATGTAAATTGCAAAACTGTAAAACTTATAGAAGATAACATATGAGAAAACCTAGATGACTTTGAGTAAGGCAATCACTTTTTATTATATAATACCAAAGGCATGATCTATGAAAGAAATACTGATAAGATGGAATTTTAATTCCAAATTTTCTAGTCTATAGAAGACAATATTAAGAGAATGAGAAGAAAAAAATACAGACTAAGAGAAATACTTGTTAAAGACACTTCTGATAATGGACTATTTTCCAATATGCACATATAACTCTTAAAACTCAACAATTAAAAAAAAAAACAACTGCCTAATTAAAAATGGGCCCAAAACCTTAAAAAACATTTCACCAAAAAGACATTCAGATGGCAAACATACACATAAAAAGGTGTTCCACATCATATGTCGTTAAGGAAATGGAAGTTAATAAAGCAATAACATATTCTCTACACACCTACCTGAATGGCCAAAATCCAAAACACTGAAACACCAAATGCTGATGGGGATGTGAAGCAACAGGAATTATCTGTTACTGCTGTTGGGAAGGCAAACTGACACAGCTACTTTGTAAGACAAATTGTCTGTTTCTTACAAAACTAAGCATACTCTTATATGATACAGGAATAATGCTATTTGGCACTTCTTCAAAGGACTTGAAAACTTAGGTAGACACAAAAACTTGCACACAAATACTTTTGGCAGCTTTATTTACAAACTCCAAACTGGAAATAACCAAGATGTCTTTCTTTAGGTGAACAGATAAATAAACGGTGGTACAACAAGACAATGGTATATTATTCAGTACTGAAGAAACATGAACTATCAAATGGTGAAAAGATATGGAGGAAACGTGAATGCATATTACTGTGTGAAAGAAATCAATCTGAAAAGACTTAGCTCAATTTAGTCGCTCAGTCGTGTCTGACTCTTTGCGAACCCATGGACTGCAGCTTGCCGGGCTTCCCTGTCTATCACCAACTCCCAAAGTTTACTCAAACTCATGTCTATTGAGTTGGTGATGCAATCCAACCATCCCATCACCATCCAACAATCTCATCCTCTGTCATCCCCTTCTCCTCCTGCCTTCAATCTTTCCCAGCATCAGGGTCTTTTCAAATGAGTCAGTTCTTCGCATCAGGTGGCCAGAGTATTGGCGTTTCCGCTTCAGCATCAGTCTTTCCAATGAATATTCAAGACTGAATTCCTTTAGGATGGACTGGTTGGATCTCCTTGCAGTCCAATGGACTCTCAAGAGTCTTCTCCAATACCACAGTTCAAAAGCATCAATTCTTTAGGGCTCAGCTTTCTTTATAGTTCAACTCTCACATTCATATATGACCAATGGAAAAACCATAGCCTTGACTAGATGGACCTTTGTTGGCAAAATAATGTCTCTGCTTTTTAATATGCTCTCTAGGTTGGGCTACATACTATATAATTCCAATTGTATGATTCTAGAAAAGGCAAAATGATAGACAGTAAAATGATCAGAGGTTGCCAGGAGTTAAGGCTGGTGAAGGAAGGCAGTATTTTTAAGAGTAAAAATACTTTGTATGATATTATAATGTTTGATACTCTGCTCTGCAGCCAAAGATGGAGAAGCTCTATACAGTCAGAAAAAACAAGACCAGGGGCTGACTGTGGCTCAAATCATGAACTCCTTATTGCCAAATTCAGACTTAAATTGAAAAAAGTAGGGAAAACCACTAGACCATTCAGGTATGACCTAAATCAAATCCCTTATGATTACACAGTGGAAGTGACAAATAGATTTAAAGGACTAGATCTGATGGACAAAGTGCCTGATGAACTATGGATGGAGGTTTGTGACATTGTACAGAAGACAGGTATTAACACCATCCCCATGGAAAAGAAATGCAAAAAAGCAAGACAGCTGTCTGAGGAGGTCTTACAAATAGCTGTGAAAAGAAGAGAAGCAAAAAGCAAAGGAGAAAAGGAAAGATATTCCCATCTGAATGCAGAGTTCCAAAGACTAGCAAGGAGAGATAACAAAGCCTTCCTCAGGGATCAATGGAAAGAAATAGAGGAAAACAACAGAATGGGAAAGACTAGAGATCTCTTCAAGGAAATTAGAGATACCAAGGGAACATTTCATGCAAAGATGGGCTCGATAAAGGACAGAAATGGTATGGACCAAACAGAAGCAGAGGATATTAAGAAGAGATGGCAAGAATACACAGAGGAACTGTACAAAAAAGATCTTCATGACCCAGATAATCATGATGATGTGATCACTCACCTAAAGCCAGACATCCTGGAATGTGAAGTCAAGTGGGCCTTAGGAAGCATCACTGCAAACAAAGCAAGTGGAGGTGATGGAATTCCAGTTGAGCTATTTCAAACCCTGAAAGATGATGCTGTGAAAGAGCTGCAGTCAATATGTCAGCAAATTTGGAAAACTCAGCAATGGCCACAGGACTGGAAAAGGTCAGTTTTCATTCCAATCCCAATGAAAGGCAATGCCAAAGAATGTTCAAACTACCGCACAATTGCACTCACCTCACATGCTAGTAAAGTGATGCTCAAAATTCTCCAAGCCAGGCTTCAGCAATACGTGAACCATGAACTTCCAGATGTTCAAGCTGATTTTAGAAAAGGCAGAGGAACCAGAGATCAAATTACCAACATCTGCTGGATCATCAAAAAAGCAAGAGAGTTTCAGAAAAATATCTATTACTGCTTTATTGAATATGCCAAAGACTTTGACTGTGTGGATCATTATAAACTGTGGACAATTCTTCAAGAAATGGGAATACCAGACCATCTGACCTGTCTCTTGAGAAACCTGTATGCAGGTCAGGAAGCAACAGTTAGAACAGGACATAGAACAACAGACTGGTTCCAAATAGGGAAAGGCGTACGTCAAGGCTGTAGATTGTCACCTTGCTTACTTAACTTATATGCAGAGTACATAATGAGAATTGCTGGGCTAGAAGAAGCACAAGCTGGAATCAAGATTGCCAGGAGAAATATCAATAACCTCAGATATGCAGACGACATTACCCTTATGGCAGAAAATGAAAAGGAACTAAAGAGCCACTTGATGAAAGTGAAAGGGGAGAGTGAAAAAGTTGGCTTAAAGCTCAACATTCAGAAAACTAAGATCATGGCATCTGGTTCCATCACTTCATGGGAAATAGATGGGGAAACAGTGGAAACAGTGTCAGATTATTTTTCTGGGCTCCAAAATCACTGCAGATGGCGACTGGAGCCATGAAATTAAAAGGTGCTTACTCCTTGGAAGGAAAGCTATGACCAACCTACATGGCAGAGATGTTACTTTGCCTACAAAGGTTCGTCTAGTCAAAGCCATGGTTTTTCCAGTAGTCATGTATGGATGCAAGAGTTGGATTATATAGTATCTTCTCAATATTGCTGTGAACTTTACACTTCTTTAAAAAACTTGGCTCGATTAAACAGACAAGTATTATCCTGAATGATTTCACTATTCCAGAAATATTGTTGTCCTCGGTCAGTCACTAAGTCACATCTGACCCCTTGAGACCCCCTGGACTGTAGCCTTCCAGGCTCCTCTGTTTATGAGATTTCCTAGGCAAGAATATTGGAGTGTGTTTCCATTTCTTTCTCCAACCCGTACTTGCATATCCTGCATTGCAGGAGGATTCTTTACCGCTGAACCACCAGAGAAGCCCCAAAGAGAGATTAACCTGGCCCAAATATGCTCTGAGGTAATTACCTTAACCATGAACTAGGTATGAGTCTTCTGTGACTCCTGCTTAACACTTTATAGCCTTATAATAAGTGGTGATGAGGCTTCCCAGGTGGCATTAGTGATAAAGAACGCACTTGCCAATATAAGAGACATAAGAGACCTGGGTTCGATCCCTGGGTTAGGAAGACCCCTTGGAGAAGGGTATGGCAACCCACTCCACTATTCTTGCCTGGAGAATCCCATGGGCAGAGGAGCCTGGTGGGCTACAGTCCATACGGTTGCAAAGAGTCAGACATGACTAAAGTGACTGAGCACACAGCACACACAGTCAACAGTGACACATTTTTGACTTAAATGGTAAACTAATAATTAATCCAATTCCTTGGGTTTTTTTTCCATTCTAGCTCTAGTTAATTGAAGCTATTCATGCAACTAGTTACTTGAAGGACATGACATATATAACTAGTAAAATGAAAGACATGACATAGGATTCAGCTAACTCAGCTTTTTTGAAGTCATCTCATCATTATGGTCTATGAGGAGCTTAGAAAACTGTTATTCCATTTTTTTTTAAAACCATAATTTCTATTTTCTCACCCTTATCCATTTTGTGTCAACAGCAAATATGAGGCTCAACCAGATATCTATTTCTTTATTCAAATAATAGAAGATAAGATGTAAGAGACTGATGACAGTTTAATGTTACTTTACTTAGTCCTGTCCAGAACCATTTTCATTCCAATAAAATAAGTTTGTAAAAACAAGATGAAGGAATGGATCTTATTAGAGCACTACTGTCAACATATAATGAATCTATTTAGAACTGCAAATTTTTTTCCAGAAGGGATTTAAGGTAACTTGTATAATATAGAGCAAGATGGAATAGGTTAAAATTAGGAGTACAATAATAAAGGGAAACAAGGCAGGAGACCTAAGAATAGCAATGATGAAACTTAATGTGCATATTATAAATACTCATGCTCCAAAAATTATTTTATAAGAGTTGGCAACTAAAATGAAAATTTTAAAACACTGCCTTTTACATAGTTCACAAGACTGATAAGCTATAAATGGATCAGTTCTATTCTTATTGTTGAGAGCAGACGGGTCTTTCTCCCCAGGATCCTCAAGAAGAGTACATTAAGTGATGTAAAGATTGATATGTTCAACAACACCTCTCAGTAGACTCGGCGATGAGTACCACGAGCATTTCCTTGCAGTAAATGCTCAATCCAGTTTAATACTCTCCCTTCAAGACACAATTCAGTGAAAACAGTGCCCTCAGGAACTGATTGGATACAGTCAGGTTGTGCTTAAACTGACTGAGCCTAATCTGGGGGTATATTTCAGCCTGTTTAGTGGAATGGTGGGGATGGAATATCCATCAGGCTATTCTTGGCTGTGTCCCTTGTCAGATAAAGTTCTGAGGCTGTATCCCTCAGAGCTCTGGATAAATCTCAGGCAGCAATGCATCCCATGTTATATTAGCTGACAAACATTTGAAAGTCAGTTTTATTCTGTGTAGCTAGCTAAAAACAGACCCGCATGCCTAGTCAGTAACTGAGCTCTGGGCTGGGCTGGCATTAGCCTTACTAGTCAATTTCTAGGAAAACAAAATGGTTGAGCAGAGTGGAATTGAATACCTTTGCTTAAAAACCTCATTTGCAGGAAAATCTGTCTGGTATCAGTCACAGAGCTGTCCCCTGTTCAGAGGGGCACAGGCCTTCACAGCACAGATGACAGCATTAGGAGGTCTTGGTAGTAACGAGGCAAATGGCACACTTCCAATTTACAAAGATCCCTGTTCTGTGTTGGACCATTTTATTAGCACAAGCCCTTTGATAGCATCAACTTCTTAGCATCCTGGGAATTTGATCTTCTGGTTTTCTGGTGCCAAACAGTCTGCAGCTTTAATTTTCATCCTCATATAGCTCAGTTTCTTATCTTGTGAGGCTAAGGAAACTGTCCTCTCTGGCTCTCCCTGAGTGACCTTATCTTATCTCACAAGGTTTTAGACACACACAGTGATAACCCTTATTTGGGCAAAGCAGTGGGAGGCATGGGGAGGAAGGGTTAGGCAGGAATTGTGCTCTTCCCTTGCTCTGCACTAACATGTCTCTAGGGACCTTGCTGACAAACCTAGACAGCATATTAAAAAGCGGAGACACCAAAAAAAAAAAAGCGGAGACACCACTTTGCCAACAAAGGCCCATCTAGTCAAAGCTATGGCTTTTCCAGTGGTCATGTATGGATGTGAGAGTTGGACTATAAAGAAGACTGAGTGCCGAGGAACTGATGCCTTCAAACTGTGCTGTTCTAGAAGACTCTTGAGAGTTGGACTGCAAGGAGATCCAACCAGTCAATCCTAAAGGAAATCAGTCCTGAATATTCATTGGAAGGGCTGATGATGAAGCTGAAACTCCAATCCTTTGGCCACCTGATTCGAATAACTGACTCACTGGATAAGACCCTGATGCTGGGCAAGACTGAAGGCCAGAGGAGAAGGGGATGACAGAGGATGAGATGGTTGGATGACATGACCAGCTCGGTGGACATGAGTTTGAGCAAGCTCCAGGAATTGGTGATGGACAGGGAGGCCTGGTGTGCTGTGGTCCATGGGGACACAAAGACTCAGACACGACTGAGCAACTGAACTGAACTGATGGACCTTGCACATCAAGTTGTGCAGCCAGAACACTCAACTATAGGATCCAAGGAAAGGAGAAGGTGTTTTTAAGAGACTGGCTAGCAGCTTTGAAACCTCAAACCACTCCCCACAAATAGGCACCAACTCTGCCCAACACATAAAGACAACATAGCATTGACAAATCAGGTGGGGTTGCCTCTCACTAGTTGTGGGAGTTGGGAAAGTAACTCAGTTATTATGTTTTCTCAGTTCTAAATGAAGACAATGATACTTTTTCTCAGGATTGTTTTGGGTATTTGTTATTAGTATACAAGTAAAATGACCTTGTGGTATTGTGGCTGTCATTGTCTCTACTTTTATCAAGGTATTTCATAAATTTTAACTTATCTCCTTTTTCCAATTCATCTTGAATTTCTAAAACCAAGGTGAAACAAAATCTATATCTACTTTCAATATTAGTATTTTCTTTTCAAAAACTGTATTAATTGATAGTATATATTTCATTCAATAGCTTCCAGAAATGAGGACTATTATAAAGATAGATAGATAAATATGTAAATAAAGATATCACTTTTCTTTTGCTTCAAACTATACTTGTTCCTATAAAATTCATAATTAATTCATAAGTCTGTAATTAAATTAACAAAGGAAGCAGTGTGCTTTAGGCGAGAGCAAGGACAAACTTTGGAATTAGGCTTGATTTGAATATTGTTTCTTACCATTTGAGCAGGAAAAGTACTCTGTTGCTTAATCTCTGAGTCTCAATATTCCCATCTATAAAATGGAAAAATAATACATATTTAATAAGAGTTAAAATAGCATCTAGGTAGGGTTGGCACAGAGTAGGTATTCAGTGCATGACTATACCTTTTCAGGTAGCAATGTGCTAAATTTTATGGAGATCACAAAGATGAGTAGAAGAAAAGAAAATTGTAATTTTTGATTTTCTATTTTGGCTTAGGCTCTGTGATTGATATTTTATGTATGTGTATCTTAATTCTCCTGAAAATATGTTGAGAAGTTTTTAATACTCCCATTTAACAGATTAAGAAATTGTGTCTCAGAGAATTTAAACACCTTATTCAGTGTCAGTTCTTGCCCTGAAGGAGCTTATATTTTAAATGGAGATAAGAGTTATATGTATCTGAAGAGCAAAATAGGTGTACAAAATAAAAAAAAGAATTAAAAAGGCAGATATAGTACCTACAATTGAATAAATACAGACAATAAGCACCAGGAATTTAGAAGGAGAAATCTTCCTAGGTTAAAGTGTTTATCAATTAGGAAAGCTGTCTTATGCTGTGGTAATAAAGAAGACTGAGTGCCGAGAAACTGATGCCTTCAGATTGTGATGCTGGAGAAGACTCTTGAGAGTCCCCTGGACTACATGGAGACCAAGCCAGTCAATCATAAAGGAAATCAGTCCTGAATATTAATTGGAAGGACTGATGCTGAAGTTGAAGCTTCAACACTGTGGTCACCTGATGGGAAGAATTGATTCATTGGAAAAGCCCCTGATGCTGGGAAAGATTGAAGGCAGTAGGAGAAGGCGGTGGCAGAGGTTGAGATAGTTAGACAGCATCACTGACTCAATGGACGTGAGTTTGAGCAAACTCTGAGAGAGTGGAAGACAGAGAAGCCTAGCATGCTGCAGTCCATGGGGTCGCAAAGAGTCGGACACAACTTAGTAATTGAACAGCAACAACAAAAGTAGTAATTAACACCATGAGATTCTTACAAGAGTCTAATGTAATCTAGTTTTCAGTGATTATTACAAATCAACAATTTTAAATGCTATATTTTCTAAGCACTGGTTTTGGTTAAAAATGCACTACTGATAAGGATGTGTGTGAATTTTCACATGTATATGAGCCTATTACTTAAGTCACTACCTGCACACTGGAGATTATTTGTTTACTGTCATCAGTGCTGATTTCTTTCAAACATTTATTAAGCACCTGCTGGTGGAAGCTGTATTTGTTGGTAGAAACTATACTATTCAAAACTCTGCTTCTTAATCTTCTCCTTTGAGAAGCCATTACATCCCAGGTACTTGTTTATCCAAAAAAAAAAAAAATTGAGTGGTTGCTATTTACATACCACATTTACAGGGCACCCTTTGAAAGATGAAGCAATACACAATCATTCTAGGGCAATTTTTCAGCATCTACCACCCATGTGGTTGCCTAGACCAGAAGCTAGAAAGTCATTCTTTACATCCCCCATTTCCTTACTATATATACTACTAGCCATCAAGCTACTGTCTGTGGGGTCACAAAGACTCAGACATAACTTGGCGACTGAACAACAAACACAAATGCATGTTGAAATCACCTGGATACTTTAAAAAATACTGACATTTAGGTTCTATCTCTTTTTAAATTGGTTTTGAAAAGTGGTTGATCATTGGGGAAGGGAGTGGTGGTGCTTGTAAGCTTCTAGCTGACTCATTTGCTATCAAATTTGACATCTAAGAGGTCTCAGTTTCTACTAATCTTCATTCCTACCAGCCACTTTTGGTGGAAACCCTTCTAATCTCTAAAGAGGATTAATTCAGCAAACTTCTATCTGGTCTCCCTGCCTCAGCCTGGATTAGGGGCTCCAGTATTGTGCTCTCATTATGCCCAGGGCATGTATACAGTCTGCATTATTATTGCCTCTTTACCATCCCTTTCCTCTATTAGACTGTGAGCATCTTGAGGGTAGTAGCTAAGATTTATTATACGATTGACTTGTAGTTCAGGATATGGCATATAAAATGTGCTAAATAAATGTTTGTTGAATGAATACAAATGAGTGAATGTTCAGTGAATCCTGGACATTTAACTAGTACAAAGATGAATAAGAGGATCTCCATAAAAGTGTTCATAGTTTGGTGGGGGAAATGTTTTTTTTTATTGTTTTTGCCATACAGTGCCATGATATCACCATGGGTTTACATATGCCCCCCCTCCAGAACCCCCTTCCTCCTCTCTCCCTCCCCCCGCCCCGGGGAAATCTCGATGCACCAGCCCCGAGCATCAATCCTGGGCTGGCGATTGATTAGACATATGATAATTAACATGTTTCAATGCCATTCTCCCATATCATCCCACCCTTGCCCTCATCCACAGAGTCCACGAGTCT